>RJWM01052607.1:0-10025 GCA_004363535.1 Dasyprocta punctata | reverse complement strand
TACTTATACTGCTGATACTTTAGTTTTATTCAGGATATACAGCTTCTTGCTATCAAGACTATGTGTTTTTCATCTCTTGCCTTTTCAAATTCTGTTGCCTTTACCAAAGTAATATATCTACAGGAGCACATAGATACACATGTACACACACACACACACACACACACAGTAATATATCTACAGGAGCACATAGATACACATGTACACACACACACACACACACACACAGCAGTCTCTGATCATACTTAGCTAGGATGCTCATTTCAGGAAGAAAGCTACATTATCTCTCATTGTTCAGACACTACTATACGAAAACCACTTTCACAGCATTTATGAAATGCAGCATTGCTCGTACCCTTTCTATGCACTAACCTGAAAGCCTCTTGGGAAAAGGAATTTACCCTATATATTATTGTCTCAATGTTTTGAGTATTTAGCACATTCAACAATCATTTATGGCACATACAAACAATTGAACATGCAAGGTATATCTGTGTACCATCAGCTATAGCATACCTTAATTTATCCTCCAGTCATCTTTAAAAGTATAATCCAAATGATGTGATGGATATTTATATATTGAAGTTCTCATAATTTTTATTAATGCTTTTACAAATGAAATATTAAATGGTTTAACATTTCAGAGTCTCCATTTATTGACATATAAACCCATATGTCCATGGATATCTCAGTTTCTATTTGAGTCTTAAATACAAAACATATGTTACAGTTCCTTTTATATTGGCTGATAAATCATACATGCAAATTCATATCTTTGTTCCTTATTGTTTGAAATGTATGCATGCTGCATCTGTCATCCAGAGGAAATGAAACTTGGTGAAGGAATGTGGTGAAGTGACACAGTGGGGCATTTCCAGCACAGTCTATCACAGCACATCAACTTTACAGTCCCTTAAAATTTGATCTCCACAGTATTTTTATTCATATCATATATTGGCTTTAAAAAACATAAAATAATATATTGCAAATATTTCCCATCAAAAACCATCAGTTTCCTCTAAATAACTGTATTTGTGTGTAGTAAGTTTATCAGTTTTTCCCTCACCTCCTTTGATACCAAAACCCCAATATCATTTAGGGACAGGGAGTGTCTGTATGGAGGAATATTTCTTAACCATTCTCAGCCAGTCTTAGCAAAGCTACTCTTCTCAACCAGATACTAAAGGATGAAAGTTTTATCATAGCTGAGCTGGCTATTCCAATGCAAAAGGAATTAAGCAGGCAGGGAACAGGAAATTGTGTGCTTCCTGATGCACAGGTATCATGAGAACTAATTTTGGAAGCCTACGTTTTTATCTCCTCTCTGAACATGACTAAAGATGTGATACTAGGAGTTATGGCAACATCCACATGATCATAATGTAGCAAAAGAAAGTGCCAAATATCTGAAAATTTTAGAGTAAATACAGGCTGCCTAGCTCCTTGACTACTTTCTGAAATAAGAGTATCCAAGCTAGAAGCACTTACTAGTGGAGAACTTGTGAGACTAGTTCCTGTTCTATTAATTTATTTTCCTGTCTTATGATGAAAGCTTCCTTTCTGATTCAATGCAACAAGAGGGAAAACCTTGAAGTAGGAAACGAGTGAGTTGCAGTACTGTCTTGAAGAAGAGAGAAAATGAACTATAAAGTCTCTTCATATGAAGTCTTTTTAAATAATGGGCATTTATTAATTAAATTTCAAATTACATACAACTATATATTTATGTAGATATATTGAGTACATACTATATTTGTTTTCAATTTATTTTCATAATGTTTGCTTAATGCTCAAAAAATGAATTCTTGGAATTTTGTGCAACCATTAAATCTTTAAGGAAATAATATTTTATTAATCTTATAAGAAGCATTTGTCTTATTTTCCTACTTTTATTTTTACTTAATTCGTGTGGAATGCAATTAATTTCTTCTGGATTGCTTTGGTGGCTGGTTGACACAATGAAGCTTTTAAAGACACTTCTGACATTTAAATTTCTTGCAACTCCATCAACCACATGTTCAGGCTTTTCTGGCAATTTTAAAATGCACATTTTAAGGGAAAAAAAGATAAAAATTCTTTAGTGCTATGAATAAATAACTTATAAGGGGACCCACCAGGCTTGATTTTTAATGGTGTGTAATTGAGAAAATGACATAAAGAAACTCAAGCAAATTAATCACAAGGAACGCAGAGAACTGTTTTTCATTAGAATATTAGGTCTATTACTTTTCAGGTATTTCTTAGAGGACACTGGCTCCTGAAAAAAGTCATGCCTGGAAACTATGTCTTACTATATGTTAAAGTGTCTTGTAGTAAAGATAAAACATAAAGACAAGTAAACATTTTGGACACAGATTCAAGAAAATCTGAAAAAAATTCTGAAGAAAAACTGGTAACACTAAAGCATGAATATTTCTGAAAATAATTTTAAAAATTCATGAAACTGTTGCTTCTGCATAATTTCAACACCTTTTGAAGTGGCACAATCAAAGGGCAACATTCTTTCAAGTTAAACATATTTTATGGATTTTTATCTTCAGTGTAGTGAATGCCATTGAGGTTTTATTTGTACAGGTTTGAACTACCTGTTTTAAAGTTATATTTTGGCATTGCAAATTCTCCTGAGGGTACGTTGATCAAGTAATGTTTTCCCTCTTCCTTTTGATAAGCTGTTCTATCAAAGAAACATCTATTCATATGGGTACTATTAAAAAGTAGACTATTTGTGGACATGCATTCTTGAGCATGAAATGTTACCCTAATTTAAGAGAAATGAATTGAACTACAGAAAAAATTTGAGTAAACCATGACTCATTGTATTAACAGGATGACGTCTGTAGTTATATGAGCAGGGACCTAAAAGCCAACTGACTTGAGCTCAGTACTTAAACTCTCTAAAAAGATTTTTTTCTATCTCTTAAATGGGTTAATCTAATAAGTGAACTATTTCTGAAAAACAAAAAATGACTAAAAGTATACTGTTTTAAGACTTTGTTTTAATAACTCTATTTCCAAATACTTTGCAATAAAGTTTCTTTCTTCTTTAGCTGAATTACTTTATATTACAAAATGACCTTTGCCTTACCAAATTTAGTATTTCCATAATGGAATATATATTTGAAAATTTACCTAGTTTGGTCTTTAATATTGTTCTAGAAATTTTCTTTCTCTGGCCTGCCCTCCCTCTTTTCTTTTGCAAATTCTGAATCCATAGGTAAGTTCGATAAGTATGTTATTATTTTGTGAGCTTTAGAACAGTATAAAGCCAAATGTGTGTATATGTACTGCCACTCCCACCCCCACCCCAACACACACAAAAGAATTTAACTTCCAGCCAGAAGTTACTCCAGAGATTACAATATAATGTCACTCAAGTGTACAAGAGTCAGCAAAGACACCATGTCTTCCTTGACTTCAGACATTAACTGGGACTCATCATGTCAACCAAACATCAGAAGCCATCACTGAGTTGATTGTGTATTCAAAGATGACCAAAGACTATCTCTTCAATCCATCTACACTTCCGTAATTCTTTTGCATAACATTTAAAGTCTAATTATATAATGTGAACTTAATACTTTCATTATTGACTCCACAACTACCACCATACACATGCAGTATATAAGTAATATGCTGATCTTTGGAGATAAATAAATGATCAAATAGACATCCTTCCTGAAAGCATTGTGATTATGGTTTTTCTCTATATCTCTATGTTTCTTAACCTGGTGTAATTACTATTCTAAAAGTTGGCTTTTTTAGCAGATCATGACCTCCAAATAACTCAACACTTTTTATATTTTTGCTTTAAGTATATTTATCATACTGTCTTGTGTATAGTATTCATTCAGAGAAAATTAATTTTTTGAGTTAAAAATTGCTTGAACTTGGTTCAGAGAGCATGATGTGTCATCAAAAGTTGCTATTTCAAGGTTTCTCCTCATTATATCTGCTAGTTCTCTGCATTATTTTTATGCTAAATATTATTTTTAAACAATTTAATTCAATTTACTGTTTTATTAATACACATTTATAGTACATAATGATCATATTCCTTGTAGGATAGTGGTACATATACATAACACATCTTGATTTTTTTGTACCTTTTCCTTCCCCTCCCTCTCCCTTTTCTTCATTTATTGGTCCCCTTCCCATTTGTGAAACACCTATCTCCCCATTTCCTATTATCTGTCTTTTATTTTGATCTTTGTTTTCATTTTGGGTTTCTCATATAAGTGAAAGCATGTGATGTTTAATCTTGTAAAAATTATTTTAACCACACTTCTACGATAACTGTAAATATAAATAAGTTTCTAAATAAGCTATATATAGTACTTTTAATTATTTTTCTAAATAAGACTTAGCTCCTGTTTTTAATTGAAAACACTGTACCTCAAATTCATGCAGAGAGTGAGATGGTCAAGAGTTGGGATTGAGCACACTGACCCAAAAGCAGAACACCCTATCCATAAAGACATTTTTCTATAAACATACTTCGCTATCACTGTAACTCAAAATAGCCTGTCCCATTCAATGAGAATCTCTAATCACACCCTGCGTGTACATCAGTGACAAGGGCATTTTCTAAATCTGTATTTTTTCTTTTTCAAAAGACCTTACCAGTTCTCGGACCTTGCAATACAGCCCTTATTTCTCACACAGAGTGGGAATCTCTTGTGAATGACAAATGACCCCATATTTCCTCTTAGGGTGACTTCATCCCTTAAATTAATGCCTACTTAATGAGTATATTTGTCATGGGGGCATCATTTAATCTTTTAATATAGAGTGAGGAGAAAACTAGGAATTAGAGCACATGCTGAGTAAAAGAATAAATATTTTCTTTGCCTAGATACTTACATGTTTTCAGCTATCATGTCTTCTCATTTAATTGTTGTACTTACAAAATGAGTTCCAGGTATTTATGTGCATTGGCTATAGGAACTCACTGTATTAAGACTTTTTCTGTAGTAAGATTTTTATAATTATAAAATAACTTTTATATTTCTTATATTATTTTAAATTAATGCCAACTATTCATTTGAGTCATTTTTCCCAGTAGTGCTGCTTTATGTTGAACTTCTTAAATAAAAAGCATGTAAAATAGAACAATTTGATTCATGAATTATTCAAATGTTAATTCAATTCTATTCAAACAGTGAGTTTGAATTCTTAGTGATTGAAATAAATCTATATCATGAAATAATGGTTATATTTCTAATTAATTGGATAAATGAAATAGAGAGCTACTGTTTCAGTGTTTGTTAGTAAATTTCTCATAAAGTCTTAATGGCTATAAACTGTTACACATGCCATGAACCATTCAATATCAAATTTTGAAATAGCAGTAGTATTGCAATTGATTCACAGAAAGTAGCAGGAAACGTGTGTTTATGAACAAGTTGAGTATACGTGCATATACAAAGAAATGTTTCAGGAACTAGAGTTAGAATCTCAAGGCTACTGAAAAATGTATTTTGTATGTAGTATAAAATTAATAGTGCACATGTTTAAGTAAATGAGTTAATTTACCAAATAAATGTGTGTGTGGGGGGGTTTACTACTTATTTTCATGGAGTACAGTTTCAGCTAGTGTTCCAGAATGTCAGCCAGGAACTTATTTTCAAAGTTCTTTCTGTTTGGGCCGCTGGGCCTGGGCCCCGCAAGGGGCCCTTCTCATTCTCCTCCAGGGTCCCGAGGTCAGGACCCCGGAGGGCAGTTTATTTGCTTCCTGGTCCGTGTCTGCACCGCTTGGGCCACTCGGCCTAGGCCTGCAAGGGGCCCTTCTCGTTCTCCTCCAGGGGCCCGAGGGGCACCGGTGTGCGGGCTTGGAATCAAGGATAAACACCCCCCTCCCTGTCAGCAACTTGCTGTTTCGGAGGTCTGGCTAAATTGATAGCAACCAAGGAACATCAACCAACTTTTTGCTAATATTGTTTCCTAGATTTTGCAGGCCTCTGGGCAGCAACCTGAGTATCTCTTTGGAAGGTGACAGCAGGCAATGTAGCAAGTACGGGGGATTCTCTTCTGTCTTGTCTTCGAGGCCTAATATGGTTCTCTCTCTTTTGCTTTACTCTGATCATTGTTATTATTAGTAATAAAATAAAAAAAAATTTAAAAAAGTCCTTTCTGTTGCTGAAACACTACTTTTTTTTTGTTTGTTTGTTTCTCATTTCCTTGTTTCTTTGTTTTAATTACTATTGAGAATTGAAGTTTCAATGTTTCTGTGAAACGTTATCTCTAAAGATTTATATGAAGAGCAATTTAAATGATTTTTTACTATGTTTGGAAAATTGAATTCTAATCAAAATTGAAAAAGAAAAATAACATGATGTCTTAAAAGAAACATTTGTTATAGTTCCATCAGAAGAATCAAATAAACCTTAAAACTGTCTTCTCTACAAATGCTTGTCTTCTACCAGGACACAGCCAGGGCTCCCTTATAGATACTTTCTAAATATCTTGTACAGCTAACTGTGTTACTATGTATTTGTTTAATGTTTGTCTTTTGCAGAAAGATATGGACTGCTACCATTTAAGTCAATGTTATTGTGTGGATCTGAAAAAACTTTCAAACTCCTATTTGCTAAAGGCTTGCTTGGTTGTGCTACTTGGAAGCAATGAAACCTTTAGAAGGTCTGACTTATAAAAGTAGATCACTGGGAGTGTTTTCTTAAAAGATAGATTATGTTTCTTTTCTGTCTCTTTCCTGGATGCTATGAAGTGAGCAGGATGGGTCAGTCATATTCTTCAGCAGGACATTCTGCCTCATCACTGGTCCAAGTGACCATGGACTAAAATGTCTAAAGCCATGAGCCAGAATAAACCTTCTCTCATGCCAGTTGGTTTTCTCATTTATTTTCCTACAGCAATTAAAAACTGACTAACTCAAGGCCGGCCTGGGCTACAACGCAAGCGCAAGGCCGGCCGGAGCTGCATAGTGCGACCCTGCTTCTAAAAACCAGGGCCGGGAGTTTGGCTCAGCAGCTTAAGCGCCTGTCTGGCAAGTGCAAAACTGTGAGTTCAATCCCCGGTGCCGAAGGAAAAAAAAAAAAAAAAAAAAAAAAACTGACTAACAAACTCATGGATCAGGATTCTTTCATTTATTGCTCTATTCCTGGCACCTAGTCTTGTGGTAACATAGATAATTAATGGTTGTGCAGGTGTATGTGTGTGTGAGTGTGTCTGTGTGTGCGCGCGTGCATATGTGTGTGTGTGTTTCTGTACTGGAATAAAGAAATACTCTCCAACTCTCCAAGACATATCATTATGGAGAATGGAGGTGATCTGTTTGTGCAGTCTCTGAGTGCCTTGTAATATTAATTAATTGGCCTTTACAAAGCAGAATTTATCTTTCCTTCCATTGAATTCCCCCAAAAAACTTGCTTAGCTTTTGAAAAAACAAAAGATTTAAAAACTATGATAGTTCTTTAATGTCAACCAGGGTAGCACTTACATACACACACAAAAATATTACAGCACTGTGTGAGGAACACAGTAATTTTAATATCTTAAAGGCAGATCTTATTAAAGATAAGTAAAATTACTTATTTACACATCGATTATAGAAACTATGTTCATGAAGTTCGTGCTCATGAATGTAAAATTCAGAAGTTATTTAAGGTATTAAAATGTTAGGTTCTATTCAAATTGCACTAAATGACAATTTTAAGCAGTATTACTATTAGAATTTTTATGGCATTACATTTTTGACTTGCAGATAATGACTTTGTAGACATCAAGGTCATCATAATGACAAATTTGAGAAAAGATACCAAAATTTGTTAGTCTAGAAATCACCTTTTGGATTTCAGGATAGCATCAAATATCTGCCAAGCAGCTTATTTTTATTTAAAGTATATTTTACATTATGTCAGGCAATGTAATTAGTAAGTAGAATTTTTAAAAATAATATATAGCATATATAATTATTCTGTGCAACAAATACTCACGAATTTAGAAAAAAAATTGTACTTTAAGCTTTAATTACCAAGTTATATTAATCAAATGTATTTTCCCAGTTTTTAGAGGTTTTAATAAGATATCATCCAAAGTATGTATGCTTATAAGTACCAGTGATAGGAGCTTGTGAAAACAGTATGAGGCACATTTTAGAAATAAACCAGCAGATTCAAAGAAATCCGTGAGTTGCTAAGTGTCACATGTATAATTACTTACCTGGAAGCCATCTTATTTTTTTCTGTCATTGCATGCTGAAAAAATCATTTTGAATGATTTAGCTAGAGAGACAAAATGGAAATATTAATATTCTGGAGATACTTAAACAAATTTGAAAATTTATTCATTTTATTATATACTTAAACCAATGAATATCGAATGACTGCAGTAGGACAATGTTTTGTGTGACCTTGGACTGATCTTTTTCTATTCCCTGGTCATCTGTATTTCTCTAGAATAACTGTACAGTATGCTATGATGAAGCATATCTAGATAAAGAAGACTGGAAGCCTGAAATTTGTTCCAGTGCCTTCTATATGAAGGTTGTGCTTTAATGCTTTGGCCTAGAGATTCCTGTTGCTCCCACAGCATAAAACTTCAGGGAAGATTGCTTTCCTGAATCATTCAGCTGAAATAGAAACAGGACACACACACAGTCAAGACTCCATCTTTTTGTGCATCTTTCGTGAGCCTTGGGGGACCGGGATGGCAAGAATCTTTTTCTTTTTTTTCTTTTGTCCTTCACTGCTGTAAGTAATGTAACACTTTCTTGTAACTGGCTGTGGGGGTGAATGGTCTGTCACTCTGGACTCAGGCAAGCAGTCATAGTTAACCTGCTTTGCACCTGCCATTTCTCGGGCCTTGTGCATAGTGACAGAAATCCACACGCTTACAAAAGTTGAAAAACTAGTGTTTCAAAAAAGGTTGCATTTGCTGTGAGACATTACTTGAGTTAGTTCTGAACAGCAAACAATTTATGAGCCAGAACCTTGAAGGAAAACTGAATTTGAAAACACTGGACACTTCTCAACATGCTTAATCTATTTCAAATCATTTTTCTTACTATGTGGAATAAAATAGGGAAATGTAATATTTGATGAAGGATATTCTAAGTTCTTCTCTCATTTATATATGTTGTAAGAATGCACTACGAAAAGAGTTTTCATTTCTATTACTTATCATTTTGTTTTTACTCATCATTTTGTTTTTGCTTTTTTAATTTAATTTAATTTTTTGGTGGTACCAGGAATCGAACTCACAACCTCGCACTTGCCAAACAGGCACTTACACAACTGAGCTAAATCCCTGGCCCTTCATCATTTTGTTTGTTTGTAATTGCTTTTTTTTTAAGTTTTTTTTTTTTGGGGGGGGCATAGGGTACTGGACCCAAGACCTCGTACTTGCTTGGTAGGCTCTTATGCCACTGAGCTAAATCCCTAGTCCTGTAATTTCTTTCCTAAGTAAATGTATTACACTATGTTTTCAAATTACACCTCATTATTTTACTTTTTTCTTAAAATAAGTTTGTATGAATACTACTTCTTCCTGATGACTCAAAATATACACTGTCAACGTATTATTTGATAAGGTACCAAAACTAATTTTGTATCATACTTTTTGACGATATTATGTATTTAGAGTCAATATAAAATATCCTTATTTATGAAAAGTTTTGCTCAGATTTGGAATTCAAAAACATATTCTGTAATCTTAAAATAAGACTCACAAAATATCTGTTCTACCAGGAATAAAATAATTGCCTTTGCTGAAAATAGCTAGATATCAATGTTTTTAAAAAATGTATTATTCTTGCTACTGCAAGCTGACTAAAGCTTTTCAGACAGCATTCACTAGGTGCTCAGTCATTTATATGCTCCCTATTGAGAATTCAAAGGGCAATTTTCTGAAGTTCTCCTCTATGTTTTAGTATTTCTAACACAACTGACCCTTTGGAAGACAACTCTTTCTATCTACATGTGAAAAACACTGAAGAGTTCCTTTAGAGATTTAAATTGCTTTTAGCAGGTCAGGTCATCTTATTTAATAGTTTCACATTACTTTATTCT
>RJWM01052606.1:0-10046 GCA_004363535.1 Dasyprocta punctata | reverse complement strand
ATGAATCCATAATCCACTCCTCTCAGGTTCCTCATTAAAGTAACAATCATCAGCGTTCTTTTAATGTGGCTTTTTGTGTTTCATTTCCTTTGTTGGTTAAAAATGTTTCCACTGAAACATTTTATAAGATTTCTATATAGCACATACATTTTGAACATTTTGTTCCTATTAACATAAAATATTATTCTCATTTCCTTGCTTTGGGAAGAAAGTGGAAAAAAGCATTATAAAAATTAAAAAAATCTTTTTGTTATGAGGGAGATATGAATGATTTATGAGCATAATAAAGGGAAATCTCTTTGGTCAATATTATGAATTTAAAAATAAGACTTTAGATTTTTGAAATGATTTAGATGACAGTAGGTACTAAAATAACAAAAGAGATCAAGTATAATGAGGATTTTTTTTCTTTCTCCTTTTTTTCCCCCTCAAAAGACATGACATGCCATCTACCCTTGGGAAACCAAGTAGAGTTGTCTCTGGTCAAGGTGAAAGACAGGCTACAAATTATGTCTGTAGCCTGTCTGTTCCCCTGACAAGGATGCCTGTTAAAATTCCTTCTGTCATTTTGATAGTCCTCAAATGTCACATCATATTGAATTTTACTGGATGGAGGAAGTAGTATAGCCCTTGTCCTCACCTATTGCTGTAGTTTGAATGTGCCCCTCAAAAGATGATGTGTTAGAAACAGAATCCCCAAATTCACATACTCATGGTATTTGGAGGTGAAGACTTTGGCAGATAATTAGAATTAGAAGAAGTCATGAAGGTGAGGACCTTAGGATGGTGTTTGTGGCTTTATAGGAAGAAGAAGAGGGCCAGAGCTAGCATGTTTGCCCTGTCCTGTCATGTGATGCCATCTACCATGTTGTGATATATCAAGAGAGCTTTCAAGAGATGCTGAGCTTATGTTCTTGCCTGGATCTTGGACTTACAGCCTCTAACCATGGGCCAAGTAAAGTTCTGTTCATTATAAATAGCTTGGTCTTAGGTATTTTGTTACAGCAATGGAAAATAGAGTAAGATACCAATATTGACTGTTTCAATCCTGCTATGACCTTCCTCCCAATGACACCTGAACCACTCATTCCATTCCATTTGATGCTTACTAGCCTGTGATTTTGTACTTCTATTATATGTGTTTTTGTGGTAATTTTCCTCCAACTCTATCAATTCCTACCTGTTAAATTACATATTACCTATTTGGTTTTTAGTAGTGTGCCTTATCGCTCCTAACCTGGGGCTCTAGTTCTAGAAGTTGTAAGTATTATGATGGGTGTTGAATAAAGGTTATATTAAGCTAGATGGATTAAGAGGAAGGTTGGGAGGGCCTCATGAATGGCATTTCTTAAGTGAATTCACCCTGCACTGATGTCAGGCACCCCAGACTGTAAGCTTAGAAAGCAAATTCTATTAACATACTGAGAATGTACTGGAGAATGGGCTTGTGTCAACCAGCTTGTGAGACTGAGGAAGACCAGTTTGCAATACAGCAGGGGACAGCCATTTTCAAACAATTTTTTACAATGTGTAGCTCATTGTTGTGAGAAGAAAGGCTGGGATGTATGATACTACTAGGATGCTAGCTACTAAAATTATAAATTATCTACAATTTACTGTGTAGCTACATCAGGGTATGCCCTATTCTAAGCTCTGGGGATATATTAGTGAACAAACTAGACAAAACTCCTGCTCTTAAAGAATGGATCTTCCATTAGCTATTTGAGTCCAGAAGTTTGAGTTTCCTATTTGGGGCACAGCCAACATTTGGGCTTCTGTTTTCTCTGATCAGAGTTCCACAGACCCATCCCAAGAGTAAAAGCATACTGATGCAGTCTTTGGAAGAATAACATAAAAAACAGCAATGCAAGGCAAAAAGTCTTAGATTTTAACACAGAAAATCCTGTGAGTGGGATGAGGATAAGATTTATTACCTTGGTTTTGCTTCTGTAATTCTTCTGATGGAAGTAAAGGCCTTTCCAGGGTACTTCGTGATTATAAAGTAAAACGCATATGTGGAAGAGATGGACCACATTAATGGAGAAGAAGGGAAGGTGTATTAGTTCATTTTTTTGTTACTATAATGAAATACCTGTGGTAAGCTAATTTATAAAGAAAAAATGTTTCACTTTGGCTCATAGTTCTGGTCCATGATTGAGGGCCTGCATATGGCAATGACCTTCTGACTGGCAGAATACTGAAGTGGCCCAGGAGGGCATTATATAGGAGGAGACGTGTGTGTGTGTGTGTGTGTGTGTGCGCGCACGCGTGTGTGTCCTGGTCTGTCTTCCTCTTCCTATCAGCATCCAGTCATGGGAGCAAGATCACCCTTGTAAACAGAATAGTTGGGTTAAGTTTCCACTCTTTGGTACTTCACAGTGGGGATTAAATTTCAACAAGGAACCCTGGAGGGACCCACTCAAATCATATCCAAACCACATAAGCCAATCAATCTTCATGATCAAAGGTGAGTGGGTGGTGCAGAGAGTAGGGAGTTTGATTTTAGAGACTGAAACCATTGAAAGGAGCAAGAGACAAAAAGATATACATGTATTAAAAATAGTTGTGAGTTATGAATTGAATTTCCTTTTATATTTTTTGAATGGGGCTATTTTTGAATTGCGACACTGCAGAGATTAAGCACGAGATTTATAAAAGTTAATGAACTTTTGGATTCAGTTTGAATTTGAATATTCTTGTGCTTGAACTTTTAGTCTTCAGTCTTCAGTGTTCCCTTTAGTTTTAGCATAACATGGACTTCTTCCTTTCCATAGACCTGCAGGAAATCCACTACTTGCTTCTGTATTTTTAAGGTTCCAAACCTGCTTCAGTTCTCAGTGTCACTTCTCACTCCTAGGCTAATTCTTTGCTGCTTAAATTAAATTTTTAATAATGTAATGCATATAGTAGTTTAAGAGTCAAATATCAAATGACAATGAAAAACAGAAGTCTTCCACTGAGCAAACCCTTCACTACATTCCATCTCCCGCAGGCAACTGTTCATCTCTTTCAGCTTTCATTTCTTGTACTTACCCCCTTATTTATAAATAAAATTCTTGCATTACTATCTATTAATCTATTAAATTTGGACATTATTCATTGAAATTCTACTATGATAGATGAGGATTTAACCTTCTCATTCTTCTCACATCCCACGTCCCATCTACCTTTGCTTCATGTACTTATTACAATTACATAAATTTTTTGATCAAAACCCAGTTAACATTGACATTATTGTGACTCTGAAAAAGTTCATACCCAAGAACTTTATCATAATGATATCCTTCTTGTATGTCATTTGTTTTCTTTTTCCCTGAACTTAATATCTTCCTGATTTTTCATTTCCTTTTTTTGTGTGTGCTTACAATTTAATTTTTGTGCTCCATGGTATTACTGATTCATTTGTCAAACTATCTTCCAAATGAACAAATAAATAAAACAATTTTTGAATTAATTGTATTTTCCTGGATGTCTCCTAAAGGATACTTTTCCTATCCTTCCACCTGGACAGATATTCCTGAACTTTTTCTCCCAGATCTGCTACTTGTTTCTCACCTGTAGATTTCTTTTTGTGTTTTTGTTGACCTTTTGTAGGAAATTCACCTTCATTTTGCTGGAGCATATGCTCTTAGATTCCTAAGAAATTGTTTATGGTGATAATTATTTGTTTGAAGTCTTCCTTTTAAGAAACCTTTTTTTCATATTTGTCTTTGTACTTGTTTGATAATTTGGCTGAGTATATAATATTAGGTTGCAAATAACTTTGCCTTAGTATTTTGAAGTCATTTTTCCGTTGCTTTCTAAGCTCTCTAGATTCCGACAAGAAGTCTGATACCATTCTATTTCATGTGCTGTTCAATTACTTTTCCTCCAACTCCAAATGAAATTTATAGAATTGTTTTCTTCTGCTTCCTGGAACTCTGAAATTTCATAAAATGGAGTCCATATGTTTGCTTTTTATCATTCACTGTGTTGTACTCAGTGGACTGTTCCTTAATCTGAAAATTCTAATTGCATTCTGGGAAACATTTAATTATGAATTTAAAAATTATTTCCTTTCTACTTTTTCTCTTAATATATCATTGCACATTCTGGATCAACATTCTTAAGTTTAAAAAAACTCTTTTAATTTCATGTTTTTATTTTGTTTGTTCTATTTTCTGAAATTCAAAAAATATTTATCTTCTGGTCTTTGGTACATGTCTTTTTTTAAATACCAGATTTGTGGGTCTTAAAATTGTTTCTCTTCAGTTTTTGCCTATTTTAAGTATCCACAATTTTGTTATTCATTTTATAATTTTATTAATCCTGGCTTATTCACTATAGCTTATAGTTATCCTTTCTTTTTCTTTTTTGTCAGTTGCTTTAACTGCAGTTTTTGATATGTTTTGAATTTTTCTCATGTTGGAGGCCTTTTTCAAATGTTTGGAAGTCTATTAATTTGTAATAGAAGTAACTAAAAGTTGGGGACACTAAAATGTAAATGAAACACGTTAATACATAGTACTAGGATTGTGTCTGAGTTACTTTTCAATTGCCAGAACAAAATGCCTGACATCCACAAGTTGAAGGAGGAAAGGTTTATTTTAGCTCACAGTCTGTAAAGGTTTCAGTCCATATTTGGCTGTCTCCAACGTAGAGTAGCATGACAGATGGGCATGACAGAAGCATCAGTCCATGGCATGGCAGGCAGGAAGCACAGTGACTTCCTTCCTTCCCTTTTTATTCCATCCATGCTATAACCCTATTGCTTGTTGCCACCCATAACTCATGTGGGTTTCTTTTCTTCAATAAATCCATCACCCAGACCAAGATGTCCTGATGTCCTGAGTATTCTCCACTTGACTTCATATGAGAATAAACCATCAGCCTTGAGTGTGTGTGTGTGTCTGTGTGTGCTCATATACATGTGCATGTGAGATAGGTAGTTGGTTGGCTTCCCAGAATGAAAGAAGAGACAGGGAGCCAAGGACTCCACAAAGAGACACCTGAGTGCTCCCTGTGTGTTACAGGCTAAATTTTGTCCTTCCAAAACTTACTTTGAAGTGTAAAATATTTAAAAATGCAATTGCATTTGGAGATAGGGTCTTTAAAAAGGTAATGACATATAAATGAGGTTATTAAGACGTCCCAGTTCTCTCTGTTCTCTCTCTCTCTCTTGCTTCTTGGCTACCATGAGGTGAGAAGCTTTCTCTGCCATGTTCTCCTGCCCAGGAAGTACATCCTCTTCACCTGCACAGAGCCAGTGGGGTGAAGTGACTATGGACTGAAACTTTGAAACCTTTGCTTCTATGGACAAAAAAAAATTTTTTTTAGTTTTCCTCTTTCCTCCTATACTCTTTATTTTTGGGGTTTCATACTTTTAAAAGTTTCTTTACTGCCATTTTAATGGGTTTGAAGAAAGAGGATAGATATAGGTACAGATACAGATATACCATTTTTCTAAATTCTTGATCTTTTCTGTTTAGCTATAGAAATCTTGTCAGAAGTTGTGATACTATAGTTTCTTTAAGAGTTTTCACATAAGGTGACTCTTAATTTATTGCTTTTCAATTCTAAAGGACACTCCTTTACCCTAGATTGTGGTCTTAGAGCCACCAGATGATGTGATATGAGTCTTGGTCACAGTGGGCTCTGGACAGATCCTGGCGGGAAGGGACTCCTCTTTCAGACTCCACTGTGCTTTCAGGTCTGGTTCCTATGGTGCAAAGCAGTCAATACTGTGTGGATCCCCAGTGACATGAAGCGGAGTCCCAGTGTCACCCTAATGGTGTTGGGGTAGTAATGGTAGTATGACAACAGCCACAAGGCAGCACATACATGACTGCCCAGGACTGAACTGCAGTCACTTGCTGACCTTTCTTTTAATGTGTTTTTCTTATCCCTAAGTTGATAATTCCCTGTAGGTAATTAGTAATTTTTTATATTAAATTTTCCCTCTTCAAGTAGCAGGGTGGTGTCTCTCTCCTGTCTTGACTCTGAGTGACCATCATATGGATATTTTTCACAGTGACTTGTCTTGCATGATAGGAGAACAGAGAGTTCTTGCTGTGAGCATGATGATTTTGGGCAGTGCTTATGAGATAGGGAGAGAGAAAGGCACATTGAACAACTTCATGGCAGCCTTAAACAATCAAACAAACAAGCAAGCAGGCATTGTAGGCAAACTATCCCCTTCTGCGTATAGCAGGAGGTTGGTGGAAAACAGTTAACGAGTCTCTCCTTGTCAACTGTAAACCCCAAGGTTCACAAACTTTCCCTCTAGTTATCTACTCAATAACATGATCATGTTTATTTCAATATAATTTCCCCTAGATCTGCAGGCAAAATCAATGCTCTGGAAAGACATAGGTTATTTTTCCAGAGGCTCTGTTTCCCCCTGCCCCAGGATGGCAGCTCCCTGGGGAGCCCTGTTAAATACTCTCTGGAGTGGCAGCTTCAATCTCACAATCTTTCCCTAGACAGAATATGTTGCAACTGATGATTTTTCTGTTTTCTAAATTACTGTCAAGTTTCTGACTCATCTCCCTGAGATTATTCTCATCATCTTTATTGGAGATTTGGGTGTCTGAAAATACTTCAGTGACACATTTACAGGCTGTCTTTTGCTTTATGCTCACAGATGGCTAATCATAATCATACTGTGCATTTTACTTGTTTAATTCTCTGAGGGTAACTTCTTTTCCACTGTTCTGTTTCCCCATATATTGCCAATACCAGTATGTGTTCTCTGATCAAAAATGTGATAGAGGATGTTTACCCTGAGGCTCCCAAATATAGGACACTGGGACCTCCAGAAAAATCAGAACCATCCTGGAGATATTTCTGCCAGGTTTCCTACAGCTTTTATTTCATATGGTGGGTTAAGGAGGTAAGTGAAAGGAAGAGGCATGCTTATGGGCAGTCCTGATGTAAAAGTAACAGCAGTTGGTCAAACCTCTGCCCTAACTGCTCATCAATTTTTCTCTTCATTATGATACAAGCCGGGAAGGTTGAAAGGTCAAATGTTTGAAGTGATGAATTAAGATAGAGCTATACACAGAGGGTTCCTTATTGCTGGTGTCAGATTTAAACCTCTGAAAGGAAAAGGGTGAAAGGGAAACATATTTTTTTCGTTGTTCAGTGAAGGCTCGGAGTTAAGAGTTTGAAGAGACCCGGATCACCAGCTGAGTGCTTTCCACTGGCCTCATTCTCACTTTAGTCCAAGAAATGTACTTCTGTGATAGAATATGGGGGCTGCAAAGCATTCCACAAGAATTTACAGTATGTTGGATTTTTTTTCCCAGAGTTTAACTATAAAACTAACTTAGATACATACACGAAAGTGCAAAGTCATCTTAGAAATAAAATGTGTTCCAGTCTAAGATGTAATAGGTTCTGACATGAGTGAAGACAGAAAATACTTATCAGAAAACAGTTTAAGAGAGGCATTGCCTGCCTAGGTCTCTTCATTTTGCAGGACGGTCCTCCACCTCCAAACCTTTTCATCTGCTTTCCTACCTTCCCTCCCTCAATGAGCCAGGACAGGCAACCGTTAGCATTTTTGCACCTATCTTCGCACTGTCATTCCATCCTTACCAAGTAAATGTTTGCTCATCATCTTGTTCCCCATGCGGATCTGCCTGCAGAGAATGTGGCTTGATTCTCATATTTCCCTATCATATCTGTTTGACAGCTACTTAATCACTGGAAATGAACAAATTAGCACCATGGTAGCTGTGAACTTGGCTGTTTGGTTTCTGAACCTGGAGGTGTTAGCATATCAGTTGTTTGCTTTGTTAGTCTATGGAACCCTAACGGGGGCCAGCTGGATTCTTATGACACCTCCACATCCTCTTTAAATATCTTAGGTTTATGACATATAGTCATTATTTTTATTGCAGGGAAGTCTAATGCTAGAGGAAAAAGTTGAATAAACTGTAATGCTAGTAAACCAGAATACCACTATAATGAGTAAGGGCGTGAATTTTAGATTTATTTAGACTTCGGTTGAAGCCCTGGTTCTCTGATTTTCCTCTGCAAAGCTCATGGACACTGCATTTGGTCACTTTGTGCTCTGAGTTCTTTCATCTAGATAGTGAGGGTAATAAAAATACGGAAAAGAGTGTTCAGAAGAATCGAATGAAATTTGTTTATAAAATCCTTATTATGTCAGACATTATGGTATAAGTTAAATAAGTTTTGTAATTATAGCAAGTGTCATTATCAAGTAATATTTTCCATTTTAAAAGTCAAAGTCACGTGTAACTATCAATCAGTGTTTAGGTTAGCCTAAGAGAATCAGTGTTAATAATTGAATTGAAAATTCATTTGACCAAAAAGGGTGAACTTCAACCAACAGGTACTGTATCTACATGTTAGACATTGTTCTAGTAAAAAAAAAAAAAAAATCAAATTTAATGCCAGGTGGTAATAAATGAAATGAAAATAAAGACTGAAATAAAGTCAAGTGGTCCATTTTAAGATACGGCAATGTTAGGCAGAGTGGAAGGCTTTCAGGGAAATTGACACCTAAGCTGACTCCAATAGAAAGCCAACAGTCATTCCAAATCTGGACGAAGCGTTGAAAGGAGTCCAGGAAAGGAAGAGTCGGAGATACCCTAGGAATCGAAAGAAGAACAATGTGGAGAGAGAAGCCTAACAGATCAGATGTGATAGAAGGTGAGTTGAAGCTGAGGAGGAAGGAGTTACAGCCGGTGCTAAAAGCAAAGATTCTGAGTCAGGGAGGCCCCGGTTGGAGCATGCGCAGGATGTACTTTCCTGGAGTCCACCGCGGTGGAAACAGAGCGAGAGTAGGGGTGAATGGGCGAGGCCATGGGAGAGACCACGGGGATTTAAACAAGTCCAGGAAGCGTGAATGGAGACTGATGGATGGATCTGGGATGTACTTTGGAAATAAAACGAATAATATTTCCTAACGGATTCGATGTGGGAAGTAAGGGCAGGAGGAACCGGGAACGATTGCTGGGTTTTGGCTGAAATGATTACACGTGTGATGGTTCCATTGTGCAAGTGTGGGTGGACTGGGATAAGGTGGATCTGGAAAGAAATATTAGGAGTTATATTTATATTTGGAATATGTTTAGATTATTAGATCCCAGTTGAAAATGTTAAGTTTTACAGGTCATTCGTGTTTTCTGTGAAGGTTTTTCTTTTTTTCCTCCTTGATTCCAAACACATTATTTTAGAGAGCTTTATCATCTAGGATTCATATCCTGGGAACTGCCATCTTTTTTCAGTCTTTCTGTTGTTCATGAAAGAAACATTATTTAAAAATGTGAATTCCTCAGTGAGTCAGTGGTAGAGCTGACCCTAGAAGCTGGTCTTATTTATTATTTCTGAAGAGCAATAATTTTGAGATGACTTCATCAATTCATAGGTTCTTGCCATAATTAAAAAGTTTTAGGCATCTTCAAGACTAATAGTGCTTTTGGATAAAAATGATGTCTTGTTTTCATGCAAATAGAGCTTTATAAATAAATGGCCAGGGTGGAAGTGGACTAAGGGCCAAGCTATGGAAGCAAAATAGACTTTCTTAAACTCCAAGAGTTTAAAGGATTGTTTGCCTGTCTGGATTTATTGGCATTTCTAGAAAAGTATAGATCATGTGATCATGTCCTAACAGTAGACCTTGTCAGATATGAAATAATGATTTAAATGTGTATAATTGGAATTTTGTCTAAACCTATATTTTTTGCCTGAGAGATGAGGAGTGGCCAGAGAAGCCATTAGTGATTGCTGAGAAGCCAATACTACAAATCCTGAACAAAACTGCATACAATGTCCTATAAAAATCTCATTATTTACCCATGCTTTCTCTGAATCAGCATTCTGGACACTGCCATAGATATCCTGTAAATTAAACACTTGTAAATTACCCATTTATAACATTTGTCAATAGAAGCTACAGAAGCAGATAATTTTTTAATTCTTCTTGCCTTAGCTTGGTAGCAGCTTGCTTTAAAGTTTTATTTTATTTATTTACTTTGTTTGCAGTACTGGGGATTGAACTTAGGGCCTTCATATTAAGATATATCTCTAATTTT
>RJWM01052605.1:0-10066 GCA_004363535.1 Dasyprocta punctata | reverse complement strand
GGATCGGCTGACCTTGGGCTGACTGATCAGTTCTAGCAGCCAAAAGAACAGAAAGAACACATAAGAATTCCCTGCATCTGGCCTCAGTGCCAGGGTGCTGTCGCTTGTGCCCAACTCCAATTTCTGCAGCTCATCTCTGTGTCTACTAGATTTCCTTAGAAGAAGACGACCTGGGTGCAGTTTGAGTTTCTGGTTTTACGGAGGTCTCGTCTATTCGAATCACCTTGTCTGTGCATTTGTGTGTATCTAATATAACAGACAATGGATTTCATGCTTCCTCTTAAAAGAAGCCCATTCTCCCTTTTATGACTGATTCATGATTCAACCACAAGGAGTTGGACATTGCCTCATTCAGGCAATCAAAACATGATCCTTCTGTTAAGCCAAGTTGAGACAAGGACTCCAGGACACAGGTAACTTCTGATGCATCAGGGTGTACAGAGACTCCAGCTCCAAAGACCTGGGCACTCCATCTGGAGCCTCCTGTGCTCTCCAGGTGGATTCGTGTTTTGCTGGTATTCACAATTCCATACTCTCTACTGTCTGACGGGCAGAGGTAAGTCAGTGCCCCTGCTGAAGAGCAGGCTGGTACCTCACTGTCTGATAGACTGAACTTCTAAGTGTGAACCTCCTTAGGGAGATGGGATGAAGACTTGGGATCTCAAGGGTTCCTGATCTTTATTCTCCCTTGGGGGGTACAATTGGTTAGTGACCTCCTCCCAAGCACAACCCTCTACTCTACTCCCTGACATCACCTTGACCCTGACCAGTGTACAAACAGCAGTTAGCTAAATCTAGGAAATTATGAAACACTAACAAAACCAGGTGGTCAGGTTAATACAAAATCTGCTCTGTGTGTACAAACAATCTAACTGGCTGTTGACATGCACATAATCACAAGCTTTCCTCCAAAGTACTTGGTGTCCCAGCTCTCCCTCTTTCCAAGACAAATTTCTCATCATTGTGCTTTGCACATATACACATACTTTGGGAAGAGGTAAGAGTGGGGAGAACCACATTTGTAGTTCATATTGATGAGATATTACTGGAGGAGAAAATGTACACATCACAAATGATCTTTATTGCTTTCCTTGACTTTCCCAGCCTGAATCTCTGGTGGGGTAAATCTGGAGTAGAGCCTTTGGAGAAAACCTCTTGGTATGAAGAGTCCCATCGTTTGTGTAAGAGAAGAACCCTCACATCCACTCCACATGCCATGTTCCAGGGAGGGGGAGCACACTAGCTGCTGTCCTTTTGCAGCAACTTGGCTTGATGCGCCCTCTGGTACAAGTGTGGACCTACAGGAGAGAAGGCTGGCCTTGGCCACGGCACTGGAGGAATAGAATGGAGAGAAGCCACAAATGCCTCTATTGGTTGTGACAGAGAAATAATGCAAACTAGTGGAAGTCAGAAAGGGAATTCGATGGTTGCCAAAACTGGTCATTGCAGGAATCGATCTGGTCTCAAGGGCAATCTTTGTCACTTGCTCTTCACCACTCTGCTTGTCTCTGTATTGATTTTTGTTCTCTCTTGTTCTAGGAGAATTTACTATGAGACTAAGAAGTAGAGTCTCTGACTTGGGCTTCATTCCTCTGGGGGCCCTATGCTTTGGATTAAAATCCTTGAAATTTTCAAAGTCTCCTGGACTTAGCTGGGTGGAGCCATCAGTGCTTCTGTGCAGGGAACTCTAAGCCAAGGATTCAAATGGGCCCTGGTGCTCATTTCTTCCCTTTGGGGCATCTCTAGCTCTTTTTCACCTATATCGAGTCAACTAGATGTTGTGATGGATTCCAGTGTTCTCATTCATGGGATTATCCTGGGGCCCTGACCCCAAACTCCAGAGTCAGCACGATGTCCTGGTGAACAGAAGTATGATGCTTCCTTCACAGAATCTCATGAGATGCCATCAGGATGGTGCTGCCATACTGACACAGGATGTTCTTATGCCCATCTAATGGAGGATAAATTCATGGCTCTCTGGTTTTCACTAACACTTGGGCTCCAGTTTCATGCAAAGGTCCAACCGTCATTCTCTCCTGCTGGTGTTCTGATTGTGGAACTGGACTGGCATCCTTTATCCTGTGTGCTCTCTGCTGCTGCACCAACTGCTACTCTGCTCTGTATGTCAGGTTCTGTGCCCCAGGGTGTGCCTGTCTCCTCCAAGGGATTCCAGATCATTGCTGCATTCGGCCAGCAGCCCATTCCAACTGACGTCCTCTCACACTTACGATTGATGTTCTGGCTTCATGCCCTCCTGGGCTGGTTGTAATCCATTCCAGATGAGCAACAGATATTCTTTATGCGGACCTAGGTAATGATCAAGCACTGGTCACTGCCTATCTCTCTCACAGGGGCAAGACCCTCACCAGCAGTGTCTGTCTACCTTTTCATTTACTTCTCCTCCATCCACAACTGGATATATAACCCTTATACAGCCAGGGCCAAAGGGTTCAGTTTCAGGAAGATGCTATTTGAAGAAACAGTCCATCTCCCAAGATTAATTTCAAAATAACACAAGTATTTTATTTTTACTGCTTCAAAGTTAAGAAAGGGGTCTAGGCCAGGCATGGTGGTGCACGCCTTTAATCCCAGCACTTGGGAGGCTGAGGTAGGAGGAGCGTTGTGAGTTCAAGGCCGGCTTGGGCTACAACGCTAGCGCAAGGACGACCTGAGCTACACAGTGCGACCCTGCCTCAAAAAAACCAGGGCCGGGAGTTTGGTTCAGTGACTTAAGCGCCTGTCTGGCAAGTGTGAGGTTATGAATTCAAGCCCTGGTGCTGCAAAAAAAAACCCAAAAAAACAAAAAAAGAAGGGTCTAAGTATATACTCTACAGAAATTCTGTACATTTACCTAACATTTCACGACCACCCTGGCACAGATCTCTTCAGAATTCTTATCTTTGCCATAACTCTCCCTAGATCTACAGTCTTCATGGCTTTTCTTCTATATTTCCAATCTTCCCTCCCAGTAATTTATTATCTGTATTTGTGCCATCCAATATAGTAGCCACTAGAGATGTGTTACTACTGTTAAGGACTTGAAGTGTGGCTTGTCTGAAATGAGATGATTTTTGAAGACTTTGTACGGAAAAAAAAAGTGTGGAATATCTGACTAATAATTTTTGTTGATTATATGTTGACATGATAATTTTTAAAGGTGTGTTGGGCTTAATTAAATATATATTTGAGACAACATTTTGTTAATTTTTCATTTTTGTTATATGGCTACTAGAAAATTTAAAATTACCATGCTGGGGATGTAGTTCAGTGGTAGAGTGCTTGCTTAGCATGTGTGAGGTCCTGGGTTTAATTCTTAGTACCGCACACACACAAAAAAAAAGTATTTAAAATTATTTATGTAGCTCTAGGGAATAATGCTGTGTTCTCAGCTTGATGAAGACTTTCTAGAAATTTCCTCCTCTTTGTTCTGTGATCTTTCCTCTGAGCCTCCACATCTTGATTCAAAAAACAGAAGTTCCCATTAATGGTGTGGCAGAAATGAAATTCCTCAGATGGGGATGTCAGGGTGCTCTAGACACAATTATTTTAGTTTTATCACACATGTGTTAAAGAGCATTTGATTTAAGATAGACATTTTAGGAAATAACTTACTTTACTGACTAATGAAATTGGCATCATAGAATTTTACCACACAGAAAACATTAAATGGTGGAAAAAAGGTAAATCTTTTTTTTCGTTTGTTTGTTTTGTTTTTTGTTTTACCCTTGAAACTCTTTACTTTCCATGCTTCATTCTCGAGTTCATTTCAGAAATGAGGAAGCTTCTCTCTGACTTCTATTCTTTCCGGGCTCTGCTTAATTGACACATCTGGTGTCAGACAATTAGTTCTTCTTACTTAAAAATGGCAAGCAATGTTTTTTAAAAAATTTATTTTCTTCACTTGGATAAATGTCTAGTCCCCATCATCACCAGCGATTTAAGATTCTGCCATTTTTCTCCGCTCCAGAGAAGCTGGCCTGACCATGAGAACAATACTGCCGTGACTCACACATTCCAGAAATATGTCTGGGTGTTTGAGAACACAGCCCAACTAAAAACTTGTGATAGGAGATACAAGGTAGTAGGGAACACAGTAAGACGATTTGTTCTATGCTTTTGGAGTATCTGATAATCGCTTAAGTCTTTTGAGGGGAACTGAGAAGTAGCACACGTAACAGCTAGCAGGAAACATTCCAGTGTCTAAGTGTTCACATCTGTGAAAAAATTGAATGTGGACTGAACAGATGCCTTTGAAGCAAATCATGCATAAGGAACAAAAAGAGGATCTTGTAATTCCTCTCCCTAGGTTAGTAAAACAGCAGTTTACTCTGGGTGATTGAAGTCAAAGCTTTAAAACCTGATTACTTATTATAGACCTTTAGTTTTGAAAATCAGAAAATGAACTAAATTCTAAAATCTCTGAGGAAGTTGGGGTGAGGGGAGGGAAGATTCTCAGATCACAATCTTTTCTACATACAATGTCAAAGGCTTTTCTTTGCACATGAATAGCACACATATACAATGTTTATTCATTAATATTTGCCCTAGTTTTATAAAGTAATATTTCAGTTGATTGCTTATTCATGTTTTTTGAGGAAGAGGAAGTATAATATTGCGTAACGAAATGGAATCTCAAGAATTAACGCTGATATTTGGTAAGCCATTTCCTCTTACTATGTCCAATCATGCTTTTCTCAATAAATCACAAAACTGCAGCTCTCAACAGAAATTTTGTAATCAAAATACAAATCTTTGTGTTCTTAGTTAATTTCAAGATGGCATTTTCTGAAATTTTTTTTGTAACAAGTTTCAGTGAAAAATGTAGCTATTTTACTACTGAAGAGCTGAATGTACACGACTTTTTTGGTGCTTGACCCAGAAAGCGGCAGTTTTCATCTCCTTTAGGCTAAAGCTCCTGCATGAGAGTGAGGCCTTGGAGTGGACTAGAAGTCGTATGATGTCATGGAAACATTTGTTGAGACACAGGCACTTAGCAAAAATTAGAAAAGGACGACCAGGTTTCCTGGCTCTGGATGAGGCCAGATATAACCGGCACAAAATCCCAGGGTAGCAGCAGCCTTCAGAAGGGTCCCCATGGCATCCTCTCCAGTGTTTGATTTCAGCCAAGTGTAATATGCGGCCGCACGTTCTTAAAGATCTCCTTGGGATGCTTTCAGCAGCTTCTGCAGTCTGTTCCAAGATTAACACTCCCTGCGCTTTTTTCAATGTGTAACACAAACTCGCCCTGCTCTGTCCCGGCACCCCGCAGGGTGCTGGCCTTAGCACCACACGCCTAGGTGAGACATTGAGACTGATTTATTGCTGTCTGTGTTAAATATCTGTTCTCTTAGGCTATGTGTATGAGAGAAGTGATACTTTGTAATATTTCTCTTGAGACCTGTGGTTTGAGGCCAAGAAGATAATACTGGGGGGAAAAAA
Organism: Dasyprocta punctata; assembly: GCA_004363535.1. Lineage (NCBI taxonomy): Eukaryota > Metazoa > Chordata > Mammalia > Rodentia > Dasyproctidae > Dasyprocta > Dasyprocta punctata. The sequence goes on along the minus strand of RJWM01052605.1, from coordinate 4,627 downwards.
TCTGGCTCTTTAATAAATCTTGCCATACACCTGCAATCCTGTCAGTACAAATTCTAATCTCAGAAAGCCAAACCCTGTTTGTCACCCACACTGGACTAAGGAAACCCTGTCTAAATCGAGGGCTGACAAAGCCATGTTAGCACGAGTGAAAGTGACGAAGGACACCAGCAACTAGAAGGAGCAGCCGCAGGTACTCCAGAACCCGGGGCAGAAGGCGCATGGTCAGTCCTGCTGACAGCACATGGATGTGGTGATGGTGAGGAGGAGCATCCCTTCTGTGTCCTGCTGCTTCTTGACATTAAATGTACCACGGCCTGCTTTGTTTGTTACCTTTTCTTTTGTTTTGGATGCTGTCTTTTAAATACTAGTGATTGAATCCAGGGCCACTGCACTGAATTACATCTCTAGACCTTTTCTGGTTTTTTTTTTAAAGGGGTGTTCAAACTTGTGATCTTCCTGCCTCAGCCTCCTAGTGTATGAGGGTTACAAGTATGCCCCACCATACCTAGCTCTACTGCCTGAATTTTATAAAGGCAAATTACTAAATGATTTCCATTGCATGAAGGGAAAGCAGAGGTGGACTCCAAGCCCTAATTCAGGTCTTTGCATTAAAAGGACATTCATCATGGACTTGAGCTGAGGCCAGGCGCAGCCTGCAATTGGAGAATATCCCCCTTTGAAGTCTGGTGGCCAGTTTCTGCCGCCTGTGGTAATAAACCCATCTTGTCTTGCCAAAGGGTAAGGCTATTATTTAGAAAGGAAAGGACCCACATTTAAAGTTCTCAGTTAACATGGCTACAAATAACAGAAAACTTTTTCTTCCTAGGCAATTTTTATATCTCAGAGACCATAGCAACTTGCCCAATGCTGGCTTTGTCCACTCCCCTCGAGCAGTAATTTTGAAAGAGCTTTTAGTGAAACAAATTGGCATATCCCAGGCTCCACAGTAGTGGTAGCATGGTCTGCAGAATTTCAAGAGTTGTCAGGTCCTGCCTGCCTTTCAAAGTTTCCCAGGAGCACTGGGCCCGTCCCCTGCCTGGGGAGGAGCAGATCAGGGAGGGAGTGAGGCATGGGCAGCTCCTGCATGCCCAGCCAAGCCTGAATCCTTCAGGATACACAAGGATAAGCAACACCTCAGTCTGCTCCCACAGTCTAATGGAACAGGGTGGAGAGGGGAGAAGGAGCACAGTGTGAATCCTCAGTGGAAAGTGTAAAGGACCACGGGAAAAGCCAGAGAATACACTAGGGGGAGATCACAGACAGGCGAGAAGATCAGGTAGAGAAGTATCCTAAGAGTCTTAAAAGATGAACGGAGTCTAAGCAAGAAATAGGGAAGACAAAGGATCAAGAGTGGGCATGTGGGAAGCTCTGATACGTTTGTGGGCAAGTGAAGTATCCAGTTAGGCTGGAAAGTAGGGCAGTGTTTGGGAAAAAGTGTAGAAGAGAACTCAAAGTCATAATATGGAAAGTCTTGCTTTGGGTGAGAAAGGACAGAAGCCTGCTGTGGTGGCTCAGGTGAGATGAGAGGAGCACACAGCAGGTGATGGAGACAGGAGGGCATGGGGGTCCCAAGGTAGATGGTCTGTGTCTTGGTTACTTTTCACTCGTTGCTGAGACAAAACACCTGACACCCAAAATTAGGGAAGGAAAGGTTTATTTAGCTTACAGTTTTTTGGAGGTTTCAGTCCACAATCAGCTGGCTCCAAGGCAGAGTGGCATGGCACAGTAACAACACTTCAAGGCAGCAGCCAAACAAAAGCAGCCAGAGTAAATTGGGGCAGGGAGCAAGCCTCTCCTCCTCCCTTATATAGTACACAGGACACCCCCGCCCCAGGGTGGGTGTAGCATTCACAAACATCCTTGCCTTCCTTGGCACAGGATGAGGATGTTTACCAAGTAAGACCCCTGGCTCCCTGCTGAGTCTCTCTCAGCTAAACTTTTGACCTTCTCAAATTGACACAATGGCCAGGTAACTGCTTGTGCTCTGTACCCCAGGATGTAGAGCTGCTGCCTTACTTAAGCTTCTAGATTTCTCAAGTTGACACAATGTATAAACCATAACAGTCTGTATCTTTGGTTCTCAACCTTGGCTACATAGTGCAATCACCTGGGGAATTTAGAAGTAAATGATGCTTGCAGAAAGGGAGATATTGCATATTCTCACTTATATGTGGATACTAAAAAAGGATCTCATAGAGTAGGATAGTGGTTTCCAGAAACTGGAAAGAATGGGGGTGTGAAGAAAAGATGGGTAACAGGTGCAGGGTTGTAGCTAGATAGGAGAAATACCTTCTAATGTTCTTTAGCACAGTGAGGCAACTATGGTAGATAACAACTGACTGTGTATCTCAAAATATCTAGTAATTTTGAATGTTTCTAGTACAAAGAAATGGTTAACATTTGAAGTTATGGGTAAACCAGTTAACCTGATCTGGTCATTACACACTGTATACTTGTATTGAAATATCACATCATACCCTTGAAATATGCACAATCCTGTCAATTACTGCACATAAAAACTAATGATTCCAGGAATACATGACCAGAGATTCTGGCTTTCTGGTTTAATTGGTCGAGGGTATGGCTAGGGCACCAGGATTTTTAAAAAGCTCCACATGAGTATAGATTCTATGATGCAGCCCAGGTTGTGAACCACTGGTTTGTAGCTGGTTCTGATTCTGTGGGGAAGGACTTGTGATGTTTAATCGTGATGGTCACCCTGACGAGCTTGAGAGATGCCTCAAGAAATTAGTAAAAGGGCCGGGAGTTTGGCTTAGTGGCTCAAGCACCGGTCTGGCAGACGTGAGGCTGTGAGTTTGATCTCCAGTGCCGCAAAAAAAAAAAAAAAGAAAAGAAAAGAAATTAGTAATACACACTTCTGGTTGTGTCTATGTGGCTCATGGAAGCAGGACCTTGGAGACAGTAGCTGGTCCCTGACCCCTTCCTCCCAGGCTCTTCCCCTGCTCCCTGCTCCCCGGCTGCCCTGAACCAAGCAACTTTCTTCTACCATGACTTTTCGCCATGTTTCTGCCTCAGAGTCAGATGACTGAGAACCGAAATTTCTGAAAATGGTAGCCAAAACGGACCTCTTCTCCTTTAAATGGCAATAATTGAGTATTTAGTTAGCAGAAAAGCTGATAACACACACCTGGTGTAGGAAGCTCAAGGAAACGCTCGTGTTGCCGATCCTTAGATTGTCATTTGAGTACCCAGGCCCTGTAGGACTGGAGTGACTTCTTGCAATTTAATTTCTTTGAGGAGGAGAAAAAGAGAAAACCTTTGACCTCTTTTCACATGATATTCAGTGGGACGGTGGCCCCTGCTGGGAGAAGGCTGCCTCGGTCACCGGTGGTTGCTGCCCTGCAAGAACAAAGGAGGCTTTAAAGTGGAGCGCACGTTCCCCTGGACCTACGGGAAGCTCTTTCGAGGGGTGAGCATAGGTTTTACCAGAACAACTTTCCAGGTCCTCAGTGCCTGCATGAGCCGACCTGCCTGGATGTGCCCCTCCCTCAATGATGCTCCTTACCGACCTCGCTTCCCACCTTAATGACCAGTCTTCATTCAAAATGGTTCACATAAATAGCTCATCTAATGCTCCCCAATGACTCTATGTCTTATTTCAAATTCACAGAACACATCTGTGTATAAGTGGCTGAATGCCTTTCCCAAGGTTGGTAAGGGAGAGAGTTGAGATAAAGGAGAGACTGTTTATAGACTGAGTGAACTAAATCTACATATCCAATATTTTGACAAAAATATAACATAAGTAAATATTTAACATACAGTACTCAAGCACCCTTTGCAATTATTTTAATACGTGATAAAAATTTTTATGTATCAACCTTAAAATGTGCAAGGGGGATCAATTTTTTGAAGAGGTTCATGAACAAAATATTAGAAGATCACTGATTTTGATCCAAAAAGGCCTGGATAAGCCTCTTGGCTGTGTCACTGTACCATATTAACCAAATCCCTCTAAGCCTCAGTCCATTGTCTATAAAAATGGGGACAAGCATTTCTTCTCAGCAGGATTGTTGAAAGATCAAATTAGACAGCCCAAGAAGTGGCCTGGCCTGAAGCCCACTCTGGGGAAATGGTAAGTTTTATTAGCGTAGCTGGCATCTGGAAAACCACTGTGGTATGTGGCAGGAGCTCCATGAAAGTGGGTGCCTCTCCATCTTAGTAATGGTTCCCAGATTTGATTCTCATGCAAGCCCAGACGTGGCGGGTGGTGGAGCATGGTGCAGCCAGGTTCTGTGCCTCTCATTGTCTTTCCTTTTCAGACTTTCTCAAAAAAATCTCAACATGCATCACCTCCAAGAAGCCTCCCCTGACTAATATACTATAGCTTCACAGCTTAACCCTAACCCTTTCAGAGAACTGAAAAGTTTTTAGTAAATTCCGCCATGGAGATGCACATTTTCAGGCTTGAATTTGGTTCCTTGCCTTTTCCCGACTGTCCTGGACAGAGGCGTGTTTCTGGGAAATAAAAAGAATCTTCTCTATCTTTAGTGTTTACTCCAAAATTTGTTTGATTATGCAGTATCTTCAGCTGACACTTAAGTAAATGTCCATTAGCTGTTGAACTTACTGGAAAGAGAGGCCTCTCAGGAACTTCTTGGAGTTT
>RJWM01052604.1:0-10065 GCA_004363535.1 Dasyprocta punctata | reverse complement strand
GCCTAAGTAAGTAGATTTGTTGTTGTATCATTAGAATTATCTGACTTAATGTCAAGTCGGTTTGCCTACCAGCCAGAGAACCTCAGAGGGCGCCGGGGACCAACGGCCCCTTCCTCCGTATTCCTGCGCAGACGCAGAGATCTCATCCCCTTCCTTACTTTCTGCCCATTCAGCGGTTTCCACGCGAAACAACCGGGTCACGGACCAACAGAACAAAGAGCAAACCGGGGGTCTTGGAAACAAGTGTGTCCTGAGGCTCCCACGGTCAGGAAGCGGTGTTTTTGTTTTCCTTTTTCTCAGCACCACCCCTTCGCTCTCTCCAGATCCCCCCGCGAAGCAGAGGGCTCCCGCGGGTCCAGGCTCCCGCAGTCTCGGGGAGGTTTCAGGCCCCCGTGGCAAGGGCGCACAGGTAGTCCCCGCAGAGAGCGCCGCTTCCCTGGCGCACGCGCAGCCCTGCGGGTCCCCAGCCGCCTGGGAGGAACGCGAGCTGGGCTCCCACTGCGCCCACAGCTTTCGTTTTCAAAGTAAGGAAGCAGTGAATGTGATTTTATTCTGCCCCTTTCCGGCTGCCAGATTCCCCATTCACTTTTCAGCTGCAGAATGAACCCTAAAAGGCAGAGCCGCGGTGGATGAAATGCTTCGTCATGATTTGCATGCACGGGGTCTCCGTACACGCAGGGATTTGCTGCCCGTCACACACCGACCTGACCGAGACTCCAGCTGTGCTTCCCGCCCTGGCCGCCTTCCCGAGTACCGAGAGACTCGCCCTCCTCCCACTGCGCAGAAACAGGATGAAATTCATTGTGGACTTCCGTAAAAAGTACAAGTTTGAATTCTGAGACTTTAGGTAAATACACATTTATTAATAGGGCATGATCAAATAAAAGATTTTTTTTTTTTTTTTGCAAAGTGTATATTTGAAACGTAGGTATTCAACATTAAATGTCCCATCTTTGGACTCGCTTGCCAAAGGTCAGTCCTAATCCTCGGCATTTAGGATAACCACCCCGGCACATCAGCCGGACGGCCAAAGCGGCTCAGTTGTACAGAAGATAAAAATGGAAATCTTTAAACGTTGCTTTCATCACGAAGATCTTCACATTGCTTTTCTGGGGTCTGAATAAACACACGCACATTGCCGAACACTCCCATGGGGTTTTTCCTGTCTTGCCTTATGAAAACCAGACCAAGAATAACAACTACACTGTAAAGAAACTATTTTTAGTCAGCTCCTCACCCCTGCCTTCCTTTACCCAGGCACCTGAACTCTTCTAAGTGCCAAATAATACTGCACTGAGGATTCTGGAAGAGGAGAAGCAGGGTCCAGACCTCCTCCCTGGAGAAACTCGCTGTGGAGCAGGAGGGTCAGTAACACATGGCAGCCCTTATCAAGAGGTTAAGTATCTTAAGAAGACTTAGGACGCCCGTGTTGTGCTATAATAAAATACCGTTCATTTGGTTTCAGAGATGACTGTGGGAAAACCCTCTGAAGGACGAAGAGAATCTTGGCGAGTGCAGAAGCCCTAAGGGACTTTTGAGTGAGTCCACGATCATGGATCACACCCCATCACCTGTTGGGTTCCAGCAACACCCCCCGCTGTCGGGCTCCCGAGGAGCAGCCCCTGACCTCCTGGGGGACTCAGGTGGAGGGAAGGGAAGGTGAGGAGGAGGAGGACCAGAGAGGCCCTGAGTGCTGTGCTCTCTAGAAAGCCATTTAAATCAGTGGTCTACAGCAGGTGGGGAGAGGGCCTTCAGGCCAGAAAAGATGGTGAAATCCTAAAGGAGGTGCTCATGGGAGGAATGAGTGGAGAGGAGGCTCTTGGGGGCACCTTGGAGGAAGACTGGAGAAGGGTTCAGTAGTCAGACATGAGACACAAGGGTAGGGAAGAAAGACGCTGCACTCTGACCTCAGTGACGTGGACATGTGATTGCGCACCAGCAAAAAGAAGGGGTCTTCACACACTTTCGGAAGACTCTTCCCAGAGAAATCTAAGGCACCTCTTCAGGAATAAGCTCTGGCACAGACAGGGAAGCAATCTGCACTCTCAAAGACAGCAGTGATGAGAATTATTATTGGGACTCACACAATTCTTAGCAGACTCCTGAGTTAGGATAGCTGAAGAGAAAGGAAATGAAAGCGACCTGTCTGCTAGGAATGTTTTCCAAAGATCAGTCACACAAGGGTAAGGTTGAGAGGACTCAGAAAGCATTTGATACATGTAATAACAGGTGCTGAATGTTGTATTACCTCAAGTGGGCAAATTAAAACAACAGTTTTAAAAACTGCACACCTAAAATGCCAGAACCAAGACACTATTTCAGAGATGACTTTATTTCTCGAAGATTTTGGAGGCTGGCAAGGAGAGGGAGCAACTGGGACTCATTGGTTTCTGATGGGAACACAAAGTACTACAATCTTTTTGGAAAGCAGTTGGGCAGTTTCTCACAAAACTAGATGTACTCATCCTGTCATAGTTGTCATGGTGCTTAGAATTTGCTCAAAAGAGGTAAAAACCTATATTCACCCCAAAACCCCCACACATGTTTATGGAAGCTATATTTATAATTGCTAATCTAAGAAGCAACTAAGACATCCTACAGTAGGTGAATGGAAAATTAGTGAATAAATGCATCATAATATTTCTTACTGATGTAAAGCAGTAAGCTACCAAGCCAGCGAGTGCCATGGAGAAAATGTAAATACACATGGCTAAGTCAAAGAAGCTTGTCTTTGATTACATAGTATATACTTTCTACCCTGCAGCATTCTGAACAAAACTAGGTTTGGGACACTTTAAAGAAACCAGTGATCCAAGATTTGGAGGAAAAGAGGGTGAATGGGTGGAGCACATGGGTTCTCAGGGCAGGAACTACTCTGCAGCACACTGTGAGAGTGGACACATGCTGTCATGCGTTTGTCAAAACCCATAACCCTCGCGTCCCTGCTCACTCCACTGTGATGATTATGGGTAGAGAGGCTGGCGAGATGGATCACGTGGCGAGTATGAGTTAGGAAGATAGGCTCTTGCTCCAGCTGAGTAGCCAAAGTGAGGACTTCCCATTCCAGTAGGGATTTTTCCCCCACTTTTTAAAAAATTAGTTGTGCAAAATAATGGGTTTCACTTGGACATATTCATGCACGCATGCACTTCAATCTTTTCCACCGCCTGCCCACCCCTCACTCATGCCCAGCCCTCCACCTCGCCTCACGTTAAGGGGGGCTCACTGTGCACATTTTGCACATATCCGTGCCCCACTCACATTACCCACCCTCGTGACCCTCCCCTCCCCACTTATTCCCTGTCTCTGGCTAATGATAGACTCACCTCTGCTTTCTTGTCTCTTCTTTTCTTGAGATTCTACATGTGAGGGAGAATGTGTGCTGTTTGCCTTTCTGAGTCTGGTTTATTTTACCCAGCATATTGGTCATGAGGTCCATCTGTGTCCTGCAAATGACAGAATTCACTGGTATGCGTACCACATTTCATTCATCTCGTCCTCCGTGGATGGGCACCTAAGCTGCTTCCCTGTCTTAGCCACTGTGACGTGTGCCAGGATAGTCATAGGTATGCGTCAGTCCCCGTGGTGTGCTGGCTTTAATTGTCTTGGATGTATACCAAAGAGTGGAATCGCTGATCAAATAGTTCTGTTTCAGTTTTTGAAGACACTGTGGCTGCACTAATTTACATTCCTACCAGCAGTGTTGAAGGTTTTTTTTTTTCTTTCACATTTCACTGAAATTTATCATTTTTTTGTTTGTTTGCTTTTTTGTTTTTGGTGTGGGTGTTTTGATACTAGCCATTCTGATGTAAGTGAGGTAGAGTTTTAATGTAGTTTTTATATTAATTTCCCTAATATCTCAAGATGTGGAACATTTTATGTACTTATTGGCCATGTGTACTTCTTATGAAAAGCGTCTGTTCAATTTATTTGCCCACTTATTGATTGGATATTTGATTTTTTGGTGTCAAAATTTTGAGTTCGCTGTATTCTATGTAGTAATTCTATCAGAAAAGGAACTGACAAAGATTTTCTCCCATTCTGTAGGCTGTATCTTTGTTCTGTTGGTTTTGTTGCTGTCTGCTGTGTAGAAACATTTTATTTGTTGCAAACTTATTTGTTGATTTTTCTCAATTATTTTTGTGTTATTAGATTTATATTCAGGAATATTTGCCTATGCCTGTGGTTCCAGGTGTTTCTCCTATGTTTTCTTTTAGCAGATTCAAAATTTTGGGTCTTATACTTAGATCCTTGATACATTTGGAATTGATTTTGTACAGGGTAAGAAATAGGAGTCTAAAGCAATCTTCTATCAGTGGTTATCTAGTTTTCCCAGAACAATTTGTAAAAGAGGCTGCTTTTTGTCCAACATATATTTTATCCACTCTCACCACTCTTGCTCAATATAGTTCTTGAAATTTCAGCAGGTCATTTCAGCAAGAGAAAATATTAAACACACACACACACACAAACAGAAAAGGAACAAGTCAAATTATTCTTGTTTGTAGATGATATGATCTTTTATGTAGAAGACCCTAAGGACTCCCACAAAAGATGTTTAGAGCTGATAAATGAAGTCAGCAAAGTAGCAGGGAATCAATCAATAGCTTTACTATATACCAATAATGGGCTCGCTGAGAAATAAATCAGGAAAATTATTCCATTCACAACAGCCTCAGAAAATAAAACCCATAGAAATCAGTCTAATCAAGGAGGTAAAAGACTTCTGCAACAAAATTCTCAGAACACTGAAGAAGGAAATTGAAGCCGACACCAGAAGACAGAAAGACCTCCCGGCTCATGAATTGGTAGAACTGATGTTGTCAAAATGGCGGAACTACCCAAAGTAATACACATCTCCAACGCAACTGAAAATACCCCTGATATTCTTCAGAGAGCTAGAAAAAAAATGCCAAAATTTATATGAAAACACAAAAGATTCAGACAGACAAAACAATCCTGAGCAAAAAGCAAGCCTGGAGGTATCACAATTCCTGATTTCAAATTATACTATGAAGTCATCACATCAAAAGCGGCATAGAATTGGCACAAAAAGTGATACAGAGACCAATGGAGCAGAACAGAGGACACAGAAACACACGCGTGTAACTGCAGTCCTCCTGGGCATCGGTGTGCTCTGACATATTCAGAGTGCACAGAGCCATCCAAAGCACCTGGGTGTCACCCGGCAGACAAGGCTCACCTAGTGAGTTGTCCTGATTTGATAGCTCAAGATGAACATGATAGAAAGGTCAGGTTATTAAGCTGAAAAAAGAACTGATGTCCATCTATTTTAAAAATAGAAACAGTGTTATTCTTTTACACACATAAAAGCTTTGCCACACCTGGATCTGTTAAACATCATTTCCACAGCCTTGGTAAAATCTTCATCATGTATGCACATCCTCGTGGTTATCACTGGATTGCAGCTCTCTGTTGCAGACAGTCAAGTTGCCTTTTCAGCACTCCTTTGGCACCATTCTTATTAATACAACCATGAATGATGTCTTCTTTTCAGAGTGATTTTTAAATTAATTTTTGGGAAACATTTTGTACTTAAATTTGCTAAACTCTTAACTTATTTTGAAACTTCTTTATTGATTTTACTGTATTTTCCTCAACACTTTTGTATCACCAATAAGTAAGTATAATCATTGCTTCTCTTCTCTTTTAGCCTGTGAGCCCCAGAAAGCAACATCTCAGGAATGGTGTGTGGGCTAATAATGTATGGGGGGTACAATTACAGAACAGAGCTGAGGACCAGGAAGAATGAAACAGAGAAGGAAAGGCTGCTTCTATGAAATTTTTGGACCTCGAGAGCTACCATAAGGTATGACCGATAGCGAATCCTGTGGTTTTGTGTATCAGAAAATCAGCTAAGTTACATTTTAGGACAGAGCATCCAGAGGAAAAAGGGAGAAGAATGAATGCACTAACTCTCCTCTCTGCAGGGAAGAGGCAAGTGACTTCCTTATATGCTCCCTGTTAGGTTCTTTGACTGGGCTGTAAATTAATAATGAATTTAAGACAGATTAACAGGGGGAAAAAAAACCACGTTTAATTATGTACATGTGCACGGGAGTCTTACATCAAAATGTGAGACATAAAAGCGGACCAGAGCATGGAAGCTTTTATCACAGACCGAGCTACAGAAAGCAACAGGGCCCTGCAGGTTCTGGGGGCAGCGGGGCGGGAGAGGGTGAGGGGATGAATTCTGGGAAGCAGTCGGGAGGAAATGCGGGTGTAAAGGTTACGTAGCTGTGAGTGTCTCAGGAGATAAATTTGTCCCTGAACAGCTTCTTCCTGGTAAAGACACCTTCAATAATGAGAATTTCCTGTAAAGATGTACACTGCTCTTACAAAAGGGCAGCTTTTCAGAGCTACTGCTATATCAATGGAAGGTTTGGCAGAAGTTTTACAGTTCTCAACAAGCTCCTTAAAAGCTTGGAAACAAGGACCCTAACATCAAAGGGTTTTCACGGAGAGAGAGGAGGAACGTGAGACCCATTATGAGCTACGAGACCATCTATGGTGGAAAGAGAAACAAACCAAGCAACCACCCTGGACGTGTTTCTGGAAAGCACGGTCCCTCCTCATGGACAGGATTGACCAGGTCCATCAAAGGGTCCAGAAGGGGGGACGGCCCCCCACAGCACTGTCCTGGAGAACCTGCAGTGGAGCAGAGTGCGGCAGAGGAAGACAGTGACACAAGCGATCCTCACCCAAGTGGGCCCAGAATAAAGAAATTTAAATGTGAAATATACAAAAAACTTATAAATAAAGACTGAAAGCTATACATTATGTTTGTGTTTCAAGATAAGGGTTATTGTAAGAGCCAAGAATGCAGTTAGACAAGAATCACATTTTTTTTGCACATTTGGAAGCTAAACCTAGAAGGAAAAGAGTAAGTCTAGAGGGTGGGGAATGGGTAGAAAACAGGTGGTTGGATTTGATCGGAGGGTGCAGCCTGCATGTATTCTCAAGAATGTTGCCCCACACCCCATTAATGTGTGCAACTAAATTAGGCAGGCTGTGGCTGGAGGATCACAAGTTTGAGGCCAGCCTGGGCAACTTGCCTGACCCTGTCTCAAAAATAAAACATAAATAGATAAATGAATGGTAGGGGTTGTAGATCAGTTCAAAGAACTCATGTTCAATCCCTAGCAAAACAAAAAGATGTATAAATATATGTGCATGTGATTAACACATGTTAATCATTTTAATAAGTCATAAAGTTAAAAAGGAACAAGTTTATGAAATAAAAAGTTACAGGATGTGTGAATAAAGAAACAGCATGACTCCTCCTACCCTGTGACCAGTTGCTTGAGGGCCAGGGGATTGAAGCAGCCCTGCGCCATAGCACAAAAATGAGAGATTGGCACTGCACCCTTGGGTGGGAGCAGAGTCAGCCCATAGCACCCTACCTCACCCAACCCTGAAACAACCACTGGTGGCAGAAGCAGTGAGTTAGTAGGTTAGGGACTTCAGCAAGGAGGCAGTGGTGTTGGTAGCCGGTGAAGGTCAGGAGTGGAGCAGGAGGACCCCTTGAGAGAGGGGTGCAGGATTTAAACAGCCTTGTGCCAGAGCACAGCAACAAATGAGAGGGGAGAACAGTGTGGGACCAAGCAGCCCTTGGGTGGCAGCAGATGTAGCAGAGACTCAGCCCACAGCACAGCGACATGTGGGGAGAGGACAGAGATGCCAGTGGAAGTGGAAAAGGGAGCTGTGCAAGCACCAGGAGGAGCCAACTGCACCCAGGGTTGGGAGCAGCCTTGAACTGTCGAGCTGAAGGCTCCATGGCAACTGGGAGAGAGACACAGAGACAAAAAGTATAAGGAGAGACACAGAGACAGAAAAAAACTATAAGGAGAGACCATTACTGATTGGAGACTCTGGCCCATGAGTTCCACACCTGGAGGCCAAGATCAGTGCCGCATCCAGCATAAATTCTACCACAGGCCTGGTGGGGTTGACCAGCAGTACAGGGCTCTCTGACTTGGACACCACCACGGAACCATTGACAGCTTCACAGACCCTTGGACAGCGAGGAATTTTACTATTTTTTTTCTTTGTTTCTATCATTTTCCTTTTTCTGTGTTTGTTTGTTTGGATTTTTACCTTGTTTTTGTTTGATTCTATTAGTCTTTTTTTTTTTTTTTTTTCGGCACCGGGGATTGAACTCACAGCCTCGCACCTGCCAGGGCAGGCGCTTAAGCCACTGAGCCAAACTCCCGGCCCTTGATTCTATTAGTCTTATTTCTCCTTTTCATCAACGGTCTCTCTGATTTTATGATATTTTCATGTGAGTGAACACTGTCACAGTCTTTCTGGTTCACTTTGATAGTCTTTTGCTTACTCCTTCATTCTTTCTCTCCTGCTCTCTTTTCTAGTATTGCAAAGCTTGCATCATCATCCTTCATTCTCCAGGCTTGCTTCTACCATACTTCTCTTCATTTACCTCTCTGTTTTGTCCTCTATCCCTCTTAAATTTCCCCACCACAGGGTAAAATCACTCTACTAAGGAGAAGTTCTTTGCATACAAGTTCCTGATTTGTGTTAGATTTTATTATATAACTAAACTTTGACCATATGGTTGAAGGGACCAAATTAATACCATAGTTTGCCCATGCTACTATTATTGCTAAATAAAACTAAAAAATAGAAAATGACAAGACACAGAAGCAAAATACAATCCCAGACCCCCAGCCCATCAAGGACAAGGACACAGGAAAGTGAGGTGGAGAAACATGGAAGCCATCCACCTGAAATTGCTGAAATGATAGCAGTAGAAGAAAAAAAAATCATATGAGACTATAGAGAAATCAGATCAGAATTAATATCCCAGTTTAAAAAAAAGAGTTGATGACTATAATGAAGTATTTATTCAGCAGATCTATAGTAGACATAGATTTTAAAAAACAGAGGCACATAGGAAAATAATGGAAATCATGAATAGTTAATATAGGAAAGAAATGAAATTCATGAAACAGATTTAGACAAATATCCAAGAAATTAACAATTCCTGTTAAGTTTGCAAAACCATGTGAATGAAAGTGAAGACAGAAAATCAGACCTAGAGGACAGGATAGCAGGTAGCAATCATGAAAAGAACGTTCTCTTAGCAAGGGATCATGAAAAAGAAATCCAAAGGCTGCAAGACGAACAACCTACTGTTAGAGTCAGTGATAAGTCAGGAATCAGCAAAAATGACATTTTAAAAAACTGTTCACAGAAATAATGGCAGAAAACTTCCCAAGCATGGAAAAAGAATTTGACAGACAGATAAGGGACACGTATAGGACTCCAGTTAGCCATGGCCAAAATAAATCTACACCAATTCATATAGTAATCAAGATTCCAAAAATTGTGCTGAATTTCAAAGAATATTAAAAGCTTTTAGAGAATTAAATCACATGTAAAGGGAAGCTCATCAAAATCACCGCAGACTTCTCAACACAAGCATTTAAGTCAAGGAGAGCTTGGAGAGAAGTATTCCAAGTCATGAAAGAAAACAACTTTCAAACCTGCAAAACTGTATTTCAGAATTAATGGAGAAATAAGATACTTCCATAACAAAGAACAACAGAAGACATTCATAACCACCAAACTAACTCTACAAAGTATTGTGGAAACTATCCTTGAAAAAAGATAAGAATGAACATGATTCCAAGAAGACCAATAGAAAGAAGCCAAAAAACACATCAAGCAATTAAACAGAGGGAGAAGACAAGGTACCAAGAGCAGGAAAATAAAATGACAAAGAGGCCACCAATGTAAATGGTCTCAGTTCACTAATTAAAAGAAACAGACTGGCAAAATGAATCAAGAAACAAGATCCAACAACATGCTGTATACAAGAAATACTTTTAACTAAAAAAAATCATAGAAGGAAAGTCAAAGGAGGGAAAACAATACTCCATATGACAAGAACCCAGAAAAAAAGAAAAAACAGGGAAACTATTCTATTTTCAGATAATGTGAACTTTGAGCTAAGACTGATCAAAAGAGATGAAGATTCACATTTTTTTTTTTTTTTTTGGTACCAGGGATCGAACTCACAAACCT
>RJWM01052603.1:0-10071 GCA_004363535.1 Dasyprocta punctata | reverse complement strand
AGAATTGACTGAACTTTTCAAAGGTCACTGTGAGCAATCTATATGGAAAAACTCAAATATTTGCCTCCAGTCTCTCACGCCATATTCAAAAATCAACTTCAGGTATATAGACCACACTATGAAAAGTCAAATAATAAACCATCTAGTAAGAAATAAAGGAGATCAGTTTTGTGACTTTTTCTATAGAAAGCTTTTTTCAAACATTAAAATAAACAGCAGTAAACAGTAAACAGCATTACATCAGTAAACAGCATAACATAAAAATTAAAATCTTACCATTAGAAAACCTAAACATAGTGGAGTGAGAAAAAAAAATGTTTGGAATACATATATCTGACAAAAGACAAACATCCAAACTATATAAACACCTACAAATTAATAAAGAAAGAAGATGGACTCATACAAAATGTTTAAAAGAATTAGAAGAGCATTTCTCAAAAGGCCAAAGTACACATGAAAAAGTGTTCAATTTCATAAGTCATCAAGAAATGTAAATTCAAACTATGGTGCAATATGGTTGACACACGCAGCAGAATATCTAGAATGAGACTTTCATTTTAAGTGTGGACAAGAATGTGGAACAGCTGAACTCACATTCACTATAAGTTGCTATAAATACATTTGAAAACCCTGGAAGCTTCAAAGAAAGCTAGGCAGCATGTGTATTCTCACAAATGATTTCCAACAGAAATCCTTAGTGTGTTCACAAAAGTGATTTGTGCAGCAATGTCCATAGCAGCCTTTTTACTAATAGCTTCCAAAACTAGAAGTAATCAAATATCTATCTGTATTGAAATGAATAAATATACTGCAGTATATACATACAAATGAATATATCAGTTCATCATTTCGAATGCATTCAACAATATAAAGGAGCCTCATAAAAACTTGGGGGGAAAAGGAATAGACTAAAAGTTATATGTTTATGATTTCACTCACATAAAATTTAAAAACAAGTAAAAATAGTCTGAGGGGCTGGAAGTCACAGTCACAGTTTTGATGCTAAAGAAAGCAGTAATGACTCAGCAGGCCAACGTTCTAGTTCCTTATCATTCTAGTTGTTTAACCTTTATAGTTCTAGTTCTTTATCGTGGCTCCCATAACCTAATGTGTTAACTGATAATTCAGTGATCTGCACATTTGTAATCTATAAGGTATTTCAATAAAATTAAACCTAAATACTGATAATAAATAGCTGGCATGACTCAATGTAACTATTAATTGTCTTAGTCTTTTAAAAGGATGTCTATTTTATTGCAGGTAGAAGGTATCTGTGCTTCTGCTCTCCTGCCAGAGTAACTGAAAGCAATGCAATTAATTTCTTTTTTGTTCTGAGCACTTGCTTCTAGATGCATGCGGAATATACTCTTGGAAAAGTTTATTTGTAGAGGTCACACTTTCATTACTTTGGGCCAAAATCCATTGCACTTTTGGTATTATTTAATAAGAGTATTGCTTTTCTGTGAAGCAAGGTTGGACACTGCTAATTAGATAGAATTAGTCTCAATGTTACCCTTGTCTTTACTGTCAAAATCCATTCTCTGTCCTATGAAAAGACTTGTGAAAAAGCAGCTAGTCTTCACTAACTTCATTCAATTAAAATTAAATTACACAATTGAACTTTTTTCTTGTCTTTTCTATGTAACGTTCTAGTTAATTGCTTAATTAAAACTGAAGCTTGACATTTGTTTCTCTCTTTAGGAAAAAGAAAAAAGAGAAAAAGTAAGACATTCATTGCTACATTCCAATTCATTTATTCAATAAAAGTCTCAAAAACGGATGTATTACCAAAGAAAGAGTTTACACTTTTTTCATAAAACATTTTTTTAAAAGGTAATAGAATGTTAACTAAATGCATTGTCAAATTCTAATTTCTAGGAAGGCATTGATGATACTGCGAACATGGATTCAACAAATATTTCCACTTTCTATTCCATACACATAAAAAAAATCTCAGAAAAATCAACTTGGTTTTTCTTAATATCTTTCTTAATTCCTGCTAGCTATTTTGCACATGGAAATAATTAGTCATTCTTTTTACTAGTAGTAATATTTAGTACTATTGCTTTAATAATCAATTCTTCTCCAACACAGTTATTATTATTTGTAGAGTGATTACTATCTTGGCATTTTTCAAATTTTTAATTTGTGTTGAATGTTTTGATAAACACAATAAGCTGTCCAGTAGGGACTATAACTCTTTCTGTAGGTGAGAAAATTGAGACATAAGATAATTCTTTGCCCATAGCTACACAGGTATCAAATGTCAGTGATAGAATTTTCATCAGAATTTAATTTTCCTTCTGGTAACTTACATTTGAGAGTCATACTCTTAACCATTGTATTGGATTATCTGTAAGAAGATGTAGATCAACAGGTAACTTCTTCTGAAACCACAGGGTGCATTTTTCACATTCATTTATAGACTCATTGGTGATTTTCTGGAATTGCACAGCATATTTAGATGGGCTAGATATCTATCAGTGATTTAAAAAGGTATAATACTTGTTCTAATTGAGCATAAGGATAATAAGTAAAAATAGTCACACAATTGTAATGAATCATTAGTAAGTATCTTAATTGTGAGACTGTCTTCCTTATGGAGTTTCAGAATACATGGATTTCAGTTACTATAAGGTAGTTAGGTGATCTCTCAAGATCATGTTTCAAAATTTGTTTGCTACAGTGTGTTAACTGTAAGTAATTGCATAAAGTAGAACACTGAATGCTAGTTCTTCAGTCCATAACCATAACTGATGTATGCAGGCACTAAATTCACCAAGGATTTATCCATTGATGAGTTCAGAACTGAATGCGCTGTGAGGAGGTAAGACCAAATTGGAGGAGGTAGGTCACTGGGCATGTGACATTTGAGGGTATACCTCTTACTGTTACTTCCTTCTGTACTCTCTGCTTTTGTCTACCGTGAGGTGAATGTCTTTACTGTACAATGCCCCTCTATCATCTGTTTCCAGATGAAGATGGGAGCCAGCTGAAGATGGACAGAAATCTGGGAAACTATAAGCCAAAATAGATCATTCCTCCATAAATTGCACATATCACGTATTTTGTCCCAACGATGAAAGCTGACTAACACAGTGATCAGTCACATCACTTCTTTCAAAATCTGTTAGAGATTGAGTTCTATTCGCTGATTTCTCAGTTCCTATGTGTACAGTGAAGTCCTTTGTTAAGCTGCCTCTTTTCTCCCAGTGATAATGATGTTTAAAAGAAGAAATTGTGCCATAACATGAGGGTGTACCACAGAAAGAAAATGTTGATGCTGATAGTGTGAAGGAAAGTAAATAGAGTTACAGAACAAAAAGTTGATGATGATGGCAGTACCGGCAGTGGAAGTCTGTAGCTAGTAACCAGGGGACTTTGATGAAGGCAAGAGGAAAAGTGCTTGTGCCAAAAAGGGTACGCATGTCCAGAGTAAGGGGCATGAGCACAAAACCTTTACAGAGAACTTTCCAAGGACTTTCAAAGATATTTCATGGTGTTGAAATCAGATTGTATGAAATGTTGGAAATCAATTCAGACTTAGAAAGTAGACGATTTAACAAAGCGTAAAAAATGTGAGACAGGTACAAGTCAAGCAGCTCTTCATGAGACGGACACAGAGATAAAACCTTTTAACTTTCAATGTTTCTAATGTTCTACGTTAGAATACTAAGCATTAGTCTAGCATTTTTAAAAAATATACTGTAATTTTATAACCAGTAGGAATAGTTTCTTGATGTTTCTAACATCAAGATCATTGCTGAAAGATCATGGAATGATCTTCATTTTTCCCAATGAGTATTAAAAGTTACTTGGCGTGATTTCAGTTTGTCAGGTCACATTTTAGGCTCTCATACTATTGCACAAAACAAACCTTACTTACAAAAAGAAAAACCAACAATTCCAAATCTCCAACCAATCTCTTTTCTCTTGTTATCACCCTAGAGGGGAAACAATAATTAAATTAATGCTGTTGTATCCTTCTTCCTGAATCATCAATTTTAACTGTATATTTTCTTGAGATAGGATCTCGCTATGCAGTTCAGATTGACCTTGAACTCACTAAGTAGCTTAAGCTGCCTTTGAACTTGTGACAATCTTCCTGCCTCAGCCTCCCAGGGCTGTGATTCCAGACATGTGTGACAGCACAACTGGCCTTCAATTTTAGATATTTTGATTTCCCATTGCTGACAACTTTGCTTATGTTCTCTTTTTTTCTGCCTTAGGGCAGTATAGTTTTGTCACTATTGTTTGACTCCACTATTGACTTTTTTTGGCATCTATAAGTAATATAGCCCTATTTCATTTTCTGTTTCTTACGCTTCATATTAAAAAATAGAATATTAAGTTCTATCTATTCCTTTGGAACCCCATACTTATCAACTCTGAAGTTCTATTTGTGGTTTTACTTTAATATCATCAAGGTTAAAATTATATATATATATTTATTTTTTATTATTCATGAAATTATTATTCATATTATATTATTACAATTATTACTAAATATTATTTCTAAAAGTTTACACTGAAACTATCATTTACATTTTCATGACATTTGTTGAACCCAAAAAGAAATAATAATATTTTACATTTTTGACCTGATTTACTTTGGTTTGGCTTTTTTTTTTTTTTTTAATCTCCAGTTGAGTAATAAATCCCTTTCAATTCTTTCTCATAAAATTTTTCATACTTTCATATAAATGCCTCATATTTTGAAGGCATATATTTCTGCTCAGGTCCTGTGAGAAACAGACACCAAAACAGGAATAAGAGAACAGAGGATTTATTAACTCGGGAAGGGGCAGTAGGAGGAAGGGAGACTGAGAAGGAAGCCTGCAGACCACCACACAGCTCTGAGAAACTGTCCGCTGGGTCGATGGGGAGGCCCAGAGCAGTGGTAGCCCATGAAAGGTAGAAAAGGCCTCATTCTCTTACTTACCCCATGCTCAACGCTTGACTTACAAAAACATCCATTGAGAGGATGGCCTTAGCATGAGCCCTGTAGTAAATGTAGACATGGCAGGTGGAAGCTGTAGCCAAACTGGGCTCCTCGCCGAAGTTTCTCCTGTGGAGCGGTCAAGCCATTGTATTCCATGGCTGCCACAGCCACCGAAGAAGACACAACTTTGCCTGGTCATTGTGGTAGCCTGAATTGGGAGATCTCTTGAGTCTGGGCTATTATTACTTAATCACCAACTGATTTTTATGTTGCTCATAAAGTTGTCTTAAAATGTTAGTTAGCTCCTTTACCATGACATTATTGGTCTATGTATGGCATTTCACAGTTACCAAGTTCACTGTAATTTTCCAGATTGGAGGGACAGTGTTATACATTGTCTTCGGCCTGCTTTGGCATCAAGAAAATTCCTGGTGTGGTCAGCACTGTTTGTGTTGCTTTTCCAGTCCACACCCCTTCTTTTTGGAAACTGTCTTTGCAATTCTAATTTAAACCTCAGTTCTGTTATTTCTGTATATTTAACACAGCTGTATTTTGACTTCTAAAGTATGTTTAGTCTTAAAATTTGAATGATTTACTCACTGATAAGAAATTGGAATTGTTAGGAGATCAAAATAAGTGTCTCCTGATTGTCAAAATGGATATTTTAGTGTTCTCTTTACTACAAATGTCTTTCTGTTAATATTTACTTATTATACAACAGACATTTGTTGAACATTTACAATATGAAACTGATGTTACTGTTTTAAGGTTGAGAATGTAGCAGAGATAATGGACATATCTTATTTCATCAATTTAACGAGAAGGCAGGCATAAAAATTTCAGCAAGCCAAAAATCACAAACATCACAAAAAAATCCAAAATAAAATACAATGGGATTTTTATAACTAAAATACATGCAAAAGGCATACTATTTAGAATCAAGTGTTAACTTTGGATTTTTTTTCATGTAAGTTTAGAAAACAGATGAAAGAAGGACACCCATATTTATAACTCTCACTTAACACTACATGGCATACAAAGACATGCAAAAATATATACAATTAGAAAATACTTATGATAAAAATCTTGAATAAGCTTCAACATTAGCCATAAATAAACAGAGCTATTGAGATGCATTATCAAATATAGGTCTTGTAAAATTTGATATGTCAGCTACTCAGTGTGCTCATACCTTTATATATACTGAAGTTATACATGTCTTAATTGGTTTCTTATTCATTAAAAATATTCAGTCTATTAATTGAAGAAATTTGGACTAAGAGATAAAAAACAACCTTTTAATGTTACTTCAAAATTTCAACCCATACGTGAACACTGAAGTCTGAACAAGTCTAAGGGATGTTACCTTCAGATTAAATAAATTTAAGCTATTATGAATACTAACACCTCAGAAATAAGCAGTGCGAAATATTGGCTATTACTTGATTTGCTATCACATGTTTTCAGTAATGAATAATAGTTATTTTCACTGACTTATAATATTCTATGAGGAATTAGAGGAGGTGTGTGAATATACAGACCTTTGGAAGTAGTGTGAGCCCAAATGGTTTGATAGATCAACTTTGGACTCTGGAAACAGTAGGGAATAAAGTGGGTACTAAATCAATCAATAACTGAGAGTGAAATCTTGGAAAATAGTAGGATGAAAACCATCATTGGACTATAATACTACAACTTAATATCAGAAGATTCTTCAGTTTCAGTGTATTGAAAGATAAGAGTATGAGAAATAAAATTTTGACCAATAATGATCTAGGAAGTCAAATAACTTATCACCAGCCAGTGATCCATGAGTGAGAGGAAGACAACCTCCACTGCCTAGGTAGTATAAGAGAGTCAGTCTCCTTAAAAGACAGAAAATTTTAACAGTTTTTTTCTGAAAAGTAGTTAAAGACATATAAGTGTCAGTTAAATAGTGCAAAGAATTCTTCAGTGTGTGAAACTAGAAGTAGTTATGAGTTTAATAAATAGGAATAAGAAAGAGTTGGAAATGTGAACAATCTGGAAGGGTTGGATTTTTGTTGGGAGCTAGGATTTCTGTTGTACAAAAGGGACAGCAATAGCTACATTAAAAGTGAGTGGTGACCTTTGATACACTATGACAGTTTTTGAAAGAGTTCAAATGGCTTAGGAAACTTGACAAGGAACTCCAACTTGGTTAGGAGGGGCTAAAATTTAGGGGCAATATTTATTGATATTTGGTACATATGTGGCAGATCTGGTGTTCTATGTAATGCCATTTTCCTTGTATTTGAAAAGTTTCTTTAATATTTTTTCAGATCTTCTGATAATGAACTATTTTAGCTTTTGCACATCTAAGAAGCAATAGGTTTAAATTTTGGAAGAATATTTTTGATTGTAAAATATTAACATGGCAGTCAGTTTTAATTTGATGTATGGAAGATTTTCCTCCACTGTCTTTTAGCTAGAATACTTGCTAGCAAAAGTCTGCTGTCATGCTTATCTTTATTTCTTTGTGCCTAATAATGCCTTTCATCTCCTCTGTCTTATTTTAGATTTAAGATTTCCTCTTTTATCACAGCTTTAAAAATACTTATTTATGATGTGGTTTGTAATGTCTCCTGCCCCAATATTCTTGTGTTTTGTATTTGTTGAACTTCTTAAATCAGTCAGACTATAATTATTTTTCTAATTTGGAAAACTATTCACAGTTATTCCTTCAAATAAGTTTCACATTCACTTCTTTTAAGAAGTGTAAAACTTGTAGCAGCTTTGTATTTCATTGTTTCAATGATTGACTATGGTATTCTTTATGATAGTAATTTTCTATTTGCTTTCATTATTCATTTTT
Organism: Dasyprocta punctata; assembly: GCA_004363535.1. Lineage (NCBI taxonomy): Eukaryota > Metazoa > Chordata > Mammalia > Rodentia > Dasyproctidae > Dasyprocta > Dasyprocta punctata. The sequence continues at coordinate 2,296 of RJWM01052603.1, read as the reverse complement.
ATAAGAATATTCTTGAGTTTTTTTTTTTTTTTTTGATACATAGATACATAGTTAAGCTACTGGAAATCAATATGATCTATTCAATTCCTGTCCTTAACCATTTTTTTTTTTTTAGAGAAAACCAGGGTTGGATTTAATCTGGAGCCCATACCAAGATTCCATATTAAGAAAGCAAGACTTTTTTTAGTATTTTTACTAATATCTCTTGAATTGTGAAACTTTCTGCACTGGCTATTAAGAACACTTTTTCTTATCTTCTGTTTGCCGGTTTGGCACTGTTTCCTCAATTCCTTTGAATGGCTCATTTCCTATATTAAGATAATTTCTTTACACAGTTCTTCTCATCAGTTCTTAACTGAATCCTCCAGAAAGGCCCTCCAGAAAGTTTCTTTCCAGTGTAGCTCACTTATCTCTGTTTTGTGTTCTTTGACCCCGCTGTTTTTTCCCCCCCTAGAATCTCAGCTCTATCTCTTTAGATCAGGGAGACTAAAGGGCTTCCCTCTCTCTATTCCACAGCCTGAAGACTTTATTTAGGCCCTAAGCTGGTGAAATAATGGGATTCACACTGTAAGTTTCTCATTTCCCCACAATTTCTTCTCTTTACTGCCTTATGCCTATTGCTTGAGTTCTGTTGTTTTGTGTATTATTCTGTATTTCAGTTGTTTCAGGTATGATAATAAAATTTCACACTTTTTTTTAAATCTTGGTTGCTATTTTAACTAGTATGTATTCAGTGGTGGATCTTTATAATATTATCAGTGAAATACAATAGGAAATCCATTAAGAGAGAAAAAAAAGAAACCTTAGTATTTGAAAATTTTAAATGTCCAGAGACATAAGCATGTTTTAAGGCATAATTATGCAAATAGATGGCATGGGTAAGATAAAAGATGCCAACTCTTCAACTTCACGTGTTATAAAAAACTGTATTTTGAACAAAAAATCATAATTCATAAGAACAATTTAGAAAATCTTATCAAAGGACAGTATATTCTTTACTAGTATGGCTCACAGAATTGAAAATGAACTTGGAAAAGGTCATAGGGATTAGAGGTTAGATAAATCATAACCAAAGCAATTAGTAATGGATTACATCTCATGACTCCCATGGAAAGAAAATCTTACTTGACATTGCTGAACTCAAAATGGTTTTTACTTGTTTGAAACATACTCTTCATCTAAAGCTACAGCTTGCAAAAATATAAAGTGATTTACAACTATACACATGTTATACAAATCACACTTTTGGACATCGAATTCTAGATTCATGGAATTTTTCATTTTATATTAAGTTTAACTGAATAGGGCATGCCACTTTCTGGCATGAACAAAACTAGTTATTTACTATTATTCAATAGATTTTTAATATTACTGGACTCTAGGGACTATTCCAAGCTTCTTAGTATAGTTTCAATTAAATCATACCTGAACCTCAGCTACTGATTTCTCTTTTGTGATTTGTATTTCAATGTTTTCTACAACTTACCATTTTTCTTTTTTATTTTTTTGAATATTCTGTAAGTGCCTAGGGAGGTAGCTTAGTGGTAGAGAACTTGCGTAGCATGTGGGTTCAATCCTGAGCAACCCCTCCAAATTAAACTCCCTCTCATAACTCTTGGATTATGCTACCTAGGAAGTTAATCAGTTGCTTTAACTCACCTCAGTTTTTGTTGTTTTAAAATGTAATTAATAAGTAAAGTCTTTTTACTTGCTTAATAATAGGTCATATCAAATCACTATGTATTTCACTATTAGTCTTCTATAATATAGTGCTGTTTCTGAATATATAAATTTGAATGTGACCCAAAATTTGAAGGATGTGAGTTGTCAAAAATGCCATTCTCTTGCCTTGCACAAGTACACTAGACACTTACTAGTTTGCAAATCCTGTAGAGATAAGGAGTTCTAGCAGTGATGAAAATCTGAGAGAAAAATTAAATACTGGAGTGACGTACTTCAAGATCAATAACTAAGGAACAGTGAGAAACCTCAAAAGACAGACAACAAAGAGATCTGAAAAAAGATCACTTGTAAAGTGAAATACTTATGAACCTGTCTGGACCTAAGTAGGAATAAAATAACCATCAATGAAACAGCATAGGAAATAAAGATTCAGGGAAGAAATGGATGTAAATTCAACATTATATCATAGTTTATCAAAAATGACATAACTTTATTTTTCCATAAGGCAATACTTTATCATAATATTCTGTTCTAAAACCTGATGTTCGTTTTTCTTCTTAGTTCTGGGTGGCTGTAAGTTATTAGATCTCTAACTTATTGGTTAAAATATTCT
>RJWM01052602.1:0-10066 GCA_004363535.1 Dasyprocta punctata | reverse complement strand
TCCTATTTTTCAAAGGCAGACTAAATTATTTTTCTCTACATACTCCTAACACACTATGTACATAGCTTTTTCATGGTAGACTTTATTTTAGAGTAGTTTTAAGTTCACAGAAAAATTGAGCACATGGTATAGAGAGTTCCTATATTCCCTGCCTCCCCTCATTCAAAAACTTTCCCTCATATCAATATCCAGAACCATCCGTTAACAATTATGAACCATACTGATAGGTCATCATTACCCAGAGTTCATAACTTACCTTAGCGTTCACTCTTGGTATGGTACTTTCCATCAGTTTGCTCACTGTATGATGACAAATACTCACTGTTATAGCAACATGGAGAGTAGTTTCACTGCCCTAAAATCCTCTGAGCGCTGTCTATTCATCTGTCCTTCTCTCTAACCCCATTCATTGATCTTTTTTATTGTTCCTACAATTTTGCCTTTTCCAGAATATTCTATCATTGGAATCGCAGTGTGTGGCCTTTAGATGGGTTACTTTTACTTCATAGTGTACATTCAATTTTCCTCCATGTCTTTTTATGGCTTGATTAACTCAGTTCTTTTTATTTCCTGTAATATTGTATTATCTTTGGTTAACATGTGTTTCACTTTGCTGTTGGAGTTTCTTGAAGGGGAAATGTCTCCTTTTTATAATTTCATGTTTGTATTTTATTCTTGGTATGTATTAGGCAAGCAGCTGGGGATAGATGAATGAGTCAACACATGAATAAGGGATGGATGGATGGATGGATGGATGAGTATTTGAGTGGATGGGTAGGTGAAATCATGCACATGGTTCATGTGGTAAAAAGTCAGATTTCTTATTGCCAAACCTAGGTCCCTTAATAAGACAAGTCAACTGGGTGGTTTTGCAAAAAGACAAGATCCAAGAAGATTTTGAACATAGAAGCCACCCAGAAATTTTGGGAAATACTTCAAACACAAGAAGACAACTTGCAAAATGCCTAGCATGTGTGTCTTTGCCAGGTGAATATTCCAGTGTAAGTTTTTCTGAGCCCTCACTGTACCAGGTGCTTTACACTTTACAGTTTGTGTGTGCATGTGGTGTGTATTTGAATTACAAATTTGTTTGCCTTTTCCACTAGGAAATTAGAACTTGGATTAAAAAACTAATCATATGCTATAGTTTAAATATGTCTCTTCCACAATCTATGTGTTGAAATTTAAGGACCAATGAGACAGTATCAAGAAGTGGGGGACTTTATGAGGGGATTAGGCTATGAAGACTTTTCCCTCTGGAGTGGAACTAATACTCTTATGGAAGGGGCTTCATGTGGTGTTAGGTTCTCTTGCATTTTTGCCTTCCTAAGGAAGAGCAAGAGACACAGCACTCCTCCCCTCCAGGACCACAGCATCAAGGCGCCATCTTGGAAGCAGAGAACAGCCCTCACCAGAACCAAACCTGCTGGCATTTTGATGTTAGACTTCCCAGCATCTGCAACTCTAAAAAATAAAACTACCCAGTCTTCATTATTTTGCTCTGTCACACAAATGGACTAAGATATTGCTGTACTTGCTAGTGTGGAAAATACCTTCAATATAACAATTGCTCTCAGATGTTGCATAATATATGAATAAGACCTAAAGGATAGTTGAGACATTGGCACAAGCACACAAAAAATGCAGCAGAAGCTTTGCGTTTTAAACAGGTGCTACTGTAAGAATAAGAGGAGAGATGGAACCTGATCTGACTTGAGTTGGACGTATTTGGGGCACCCAGGGTGAACACTCATGCATGTGGAAGTCAATAAATAAATGTTTGTTGAGTTAGTAAAAAGTGAGATCTGTGAACATGGAAACATTATTATGAGAGGCACAGGGTGCAGTAGAAATGGCTCTGGCCCGGAGGTCACATCTGTCCTGCACATCTGTTGCTGCTCCTTCCTCCACTCCATCCCTTATGTACCTTGCCCCATGATGACTTCCACCCAAGCTCTCTCCCATTCTGACTCTCAGAGAGGTAGGGCCAGTGGGGAGCAATGTGACAGGTCATAGGAAGGAGAGAAGAGAAAAAGGCAAATGTACTCAATCCTTGACCCTTTTCCTGTGACCTCTAGGGATAGCTGTGTCTCTCAATCAAAATCACTGCCCTGCCCTTTTTGATCTCTGACCCTGTCAGCATTCCAAGGCCAGAGATGGAGCAGCTGGCACTCCAGGGTACTATTCTGTCCTATGGCTTCCCACCAGCCTGCACATCCCTCTGTAAACATGTCTTTCATGAAAGTCTTCTCAAGTTGCTTGATTTGGACAGTGACAGCTTTCTCCACATGGACCTGGACAGATATGCTTGTTCTTAGAGAACGCTTGGTTTTATGCAGTAGAAATCCAATGGAGTGTGTTAAAGAAAAAAAGGAAAGGCATGGGATGATGCATTAGAACCCGTTGGGTAACTTCTAGGGCCCAGAGGCAAGGTCAGTAGAATGCCCCCCATGTGGTGTCAGAACTGGAACCAGAAGGTCATCAGGAAGTAAAGTGGCCATGTGAGGTGTCCCCATGGGTCCCATGGGGACTTCATAGCTGGTTTTCTCTGCGTGTCTCCCTGCCCCTCCCCGATAGCCATGCCCGGGTTTCTTGGTTCCCCTGATGGGAGATGGTCCCCCTCTTAATTTACAGGTTCACATTCTTAACTCAAATAACCCACTAAAGTTCACAATGCCTCTTAAGTCTTAAAAGCATAACTAGGTTTTCCCAAATAGGGGAAACTCTGCATGCTTACCCACTTAGCAATGGCAGAGGGAGCTGTGTCTGTTGTATTTCTCCTTTCATTAATGAGGAAACAATGATACAGCTACATAATTTTTTTAAGGTCACATGATGGTAGAACCAGAGCTAAGAGAACAAATTGTCTACCTCTACAGTTCATGCTCTTTCTAGTAGATGATGAATAAATAATCACAGTATTTGGATATTGAAGGGATTGAGAAATGGAAACATTAAATAGTTTAGCTACTTCTCCCAAGTGCAGGATAAGTTGATCTGAGGGCAGGGTATGAAGCCCTCTGAGAGGGAAGTGTAGAGAGATGGAGATACTTTCTTGACCTGATACATGACCCTGGTGTCGTGATCATTCACAGCTATACAGAGAAGACCATGATTTACGCCAGCTTAGAATTACACTGTAGTGGTGGGAAATCAAAGCAGAGTCTATTTCATTTAATAGTCCTGTACTTAGGACAATTACTAATGACTTTTATTCCCAAATTTACTCCAGTGATGAATGATGTTGAGTATCTTTTCATGTGCTTATTGACTATTTGATATCTTATTTAAGACTATCCACTCAAATCCTTTACCCATTTTTAAAATGAAGCTATTTGTTTTTTATTATTAAACAATAAGTTCTAAAAATAAGTCCTTAACAGACAGACAACATGCACACATTTTTCTGTCATTTCTTTGGTTGTCGTTTCACCTCCTTGTGTCAAAAATAGAATTAGATCAGAATTTTAAAATGCAGGAGTTGGTTGTGCACAAAAGAGAAGAGTTCAAAATCCAAGAGACCTCAAACTTTAATTGTGGGATGTCTCACAGTAGCTATGGTCCAGCTTATGAAGAATAAATGAGGAAGCATTATGACCAGTTTTCTTGATTGGCTGTTATACATTAGCATCTTTTTTTTAGGGCAAGTAAATCTATTAAGCTGATTTGTCTAAATCTGACTGGAATTTTTTTTCACTGAATCATGCTGGCAAGGATATGTGTTTCATTTATGATTGCAGGTAGAGTTTAGCAAAAGCATTAATGTTGTTCTAGCCTACTATGAGTAAAAATTCTAGAACCTTTCTTTTATGTGTCTTTTTATAGTGCTTTCAACTCCCTAACAGACAGCAATACTTTGAATCTGGGAATGAAAGACCAGAATTCTTAAGTTCAAAATTTATTCAATATTTTTTCATTACATATTATTTATATGTTTTAAAACAATCATGAATAAGCATAACAAACATTCAATTGCTTTTCTATTATAGGGATATACTAATACTTCCAGAGAATTTTTGGTTTAAAATATATTATAATAAATGCATGATTAATTATCATTATAAACCAATGTATTGACAAGATCAATAGCATGTAAATATAGTCTATATTTTACATAAAGAATTTGATAACAAAACATTGGAAGAAGGAAACATTAACTCCAAACAAGTACCAAATAGTCATTTTGAAGATTGAAAGATAGGTTCATAAAGAGTTATAAGTTATTTTTAAACCAAAATTCTAAGCATGAAAACCCTCAATTTCCCTCTGTGGTTATCTTGATCATTGATTCATGACAAAGGTAGCAATTTCTTTTCTTTCAACGCTGGTCTAATCATTGATTGCTAATGAAAGGATTTTTAGTTTGGGTTCTGAAGTTTCTCTTGCTTCGTGTAAGTGCATTTCTCCTTTTTTGAATGAGGACTGTGCTTTAGCTGCTTGTCGTGATCTTAATTTTGTCACTGAAAATGCTATCACTTCTGTTAGTTTGGATTTAAATCCATTTCTTGCATTTCATTGCAGTATTTCATAACTTCCATAGCTGTTTTTCTTTAAATCCATTTCTTGCATCTCATTGCAGTATTTCATATCTTTCATAGCTGTTTTCTTTTAGCAAAGTGTTTACAAAGAGCTGCAGCCTAGAGCCAATATCCAAACACAGAAATGCGATCAGACCTCATGCGATGGTAATTATGTAACTTAATACTTGGATCTTCTAGTAAGATTAACAGCACTACACGGAATCATGTGTCAAATATTGCCCATTTCTGGGTGTCTTTTGCTCCCAAAATTTATTGTTTCTTGGAACACCACTCATAAAAAATTTGAAGTCGTCTCTGGGTATAAATACACTCATGTTTATTTTACTTGCGGGGATGCAGATGGAATCACGCACATACGCCTGAATGTGGCCATGACCGTAAGCATGCCCAGCGGACTGGACTGCGAGCCCTCCCCTCCTACAGGTTCCCACGGGCTCCGGCCTCTGACTCCTGCTGTTATCTTCAGCTGGATTCAGTGGATTCTTTCCAGTCAATAATGTCTCTGTGTAAGCTGTGATGCTTTCATTTTCACAGAAAATTATACTTTCTCCCATTTTTCTTAGCAGATATTTCTCAGAATTGGAAAAATACCCGTTTTTAGGTAAATGGCAAGAAGGGATTCCTGCATGTGTATGCTCGTCTTTTGATGTTTCTGTACTAATTTCTCTTAAGCAGATATATACTCAGGAGTGAAACTGCTGGGATCTGAGGTAAGCTTTAGAATTTCAACAATTTCTCAAGCTGGAATTTTAATTTAGACTCTGTTAGCGATGTAAGGGAATTTTATCACTACATCTCAAAGAAAGAAAGAAAGGAAGAAAGAAAGAAAGAAAGGAAGAAAGAAAGAAAGAAAGAAAGAAAGAAAGCAAGCCCAACAAATGAGCAAACAAACCAACCAGTATAGTCTGTCATTTTAATTTTATGTTTTCTTGTGTGCTGTGAGTCTTACTATTGCTATAGACTATAGTAAGAAAAATACTAATTGACAGTAATCACATAACACTTGGATCCTAGAGGCAATATGAATGACCAAAGTGGTATCAGTTATATAAATAGCAGCTACTAGTTTTATAGGATAACATTCACCAATATCTAGGGAACATTAACTCAGGTCTCCGTACCATGCCCTGCTGAAATCAGACGACGTCCCTCACTTTTCTATGGATTTCCAGAAGCCCTGTGGTTGCTGTTGACTTTGACTTCTCCCTTTTCCAAAGAGGAATTCTATGTTCCATGTCTTGTTACAATTTCTCCTTAGTTCTGTCACTGGCCCCAAATGGAACTTAACCCCTTTCCATGCTACCCACACACATCCACTCACACAAGCTCTTTTGTGTCAGACTTGCAGGCTGAGAGAGTACCTTCCTCAAACAGGAAATGACTTGAAATTGAAAATTAAACATTCTGATTCTTAAAAGTTTTTTTGAACTCACTACCATGTACTATGGTTTTCTGTCTCTGTCTCTTTTATTTTCTCCTTCCTCTTTTCTCAGGAATAAAAAACAAAAACTTTCATGTTTTTATGCATAAGAAATCAACTCTTTCCACCTCTTTCTCTTAAACACATTTTCAAACTTCCCTTTGCAAATCTAAATGTTTGGTTAAAGCTGAGGAACTGCCTCTCACTGGGACCTGATTAGGCACAGACTTACCTAGCCTCTTGTCAGGAAGCCAACAGTGGCTCCATTTTTTTCTGGTTCAAAAGCATTACACGAGGAGACTGAAAGAATACTAACAAAGTGTTAGTAACATTTATTTCTGAATATCATTACTATAGAGTTATTTTTATTTTTAGTTTTACTTTCTATACTTCCCAAATTTTCTAAGCAAACCTGTCAGTTCTCCTTCTTTTAGAGAGCAGCCATTGGAAGGAAACTTACTTCTTTTTTGGGAGCAAGGGCATTGATGTGACTAGGGTAGCACAAAATTTTAGGCTTTAGGCTCCAATCCTGCTTCCATTTCCTTACAAATTGGATCTTCTCAATCAGGCCAGGTCACCTTTCAAGACTTAAGAAAAGGATTTTGTCAGCACTATATCAGATAATGTACTTTATTTTTTCCATTTATTTATGTTTGGAGTACACAATGACTACATTTATCGCCGGGTGTTGGTACATGTAAGCAATACATCTTAATTCCTTTTTTTCTCATTCCTTTTCTCTCCATCTCTTGTTCCCCTATCTATTTGAAAAAGGTCTCTCTACTTTCTAAATGTTTTCCCAGAAGTTTAAGTCATTGTATCACAGGCATACATGCATACCTGTGTTTATAGCAACAAATTTATAATAGCCGAATCTTGAAACAGCATATATACCCATCAACACATGAATGGATAAAGAAAATGTAGGATTTATACACAGTGGAGTACTACTCTGACATAAAGAAAGATAAACTTGAGGCATTCATAGGCAAATGGATACAATTGAGAACATAATGTCAAGTGAAATAAGTCAGACATACAAGCTTAAATATCACATGGTTTCTCTTATATGAGAAACTATATATATATATATATATAATTTTATTTTTTTATTTTAAATAGACTAAAACAAAACAAAACAGAACAGAACAAAGCAGATAGAATAGAACAATGCAAGCAACATAGGACTTCAAAACAAGACACCAGGAAATCAACAGTGGCTACCATAATGACTCTTGTTCTCTTCAAAATAGTTGTCCATACCTTCAGATTCAATAAATTCAAACAAAACAAAATAGTATGAAACCAATCGAAACAAAAGAATGAAAGCATTACAGGACTTCAAAACAAGACAATAGAAAATCAACAGTGGCTACCATGTCTCTTGTTTTCTTCAAAATAGCTGTCCATATACCTTTACACATATTGAAATCAAATAATAGAAAACAGGCTAAAACCAATCAAGACAAAAGAGTTAAAGCATTATAGAACTTCAAAACAAGATGACAGAAAATAAACAATGATTAGTATAATGTCTCATTTTCTTCAAAACAGTCATTCATACCATCACACGTAATAAAATCAAATAAAACACAACAGAATAAAACCAATCAAAACAAGAGAATAATAGAATTATAGGACTTAAAAAGAAGACAACAGGAAATCAGCAATGGCTACCATAATGTCTCATTTTCTTCAAAATAGCCATTTGTTGTAGTCAGGGGTTACAGGGAGAACAACTACATACAGGACACAGAATTTGTAATACTGTTTTATGATGGTCACCCAGAGTTAAACACAAGAAAGTGCAGGAAAATCTGTCCACAACACTAAAGACCCAGGATATTCAGGCAAGGGCCTGGATCCCACAGCAATGTCCTGCATGAGTCCACCAAAATGCATGACAATGCCTCCCACAAATCCAACTGGAAATCTAAGAGCTCATGATAAGGACTCACACCAGTCTATTTTACGGTTCTGTGCTGGGAAGGCCAGAGGTTAGCAGTGGAACTAGAAAGTCTATGCCAGCGGGGTGAAGGAACTGTGCAGTGGGTTGAGGGTTCTACACTGGAGCTGAGAAGTCACGCTCAAAATAAGGAGCGGGGCTGCCCTGAAGGGCACCACAGCCATCCTCAGCGGCAACAAGGTCCCGTGCTCCTCCGACGATGAGAACAATTGAGCACAGATCAGGAAGCCCAGCGTGACAAGCTTCTCCAACACACATCTTCCCCTCCAGAGCCAGGAAGCAATGCACAATGTGAAGAAAACAGCTCCCCCAAAATGAACCACAGCCATTCTCATTGATGAGGTCCCGAGCTCCTCTGATGATAATTCCCGAATCCATATTGGGGAAGCCAGCAGGACAAGCTCCTCTGGGAGAACCATTGGCTTGAAACAGCAACTCTTGAAAGAACCCACAATGCCTTGCTCTTCTTCTCCATGTCTCCATTTATGCTGGCAACTTTCTTCAGGTGGACCATCTTTACTCAACACCATGCTGTTGTAATTCAGCTGGTGCTAAGTTGACCACCAGTTTTTAATCCATAACACCATTCATACCATCACAAATAATAAAATGAATTCTTATAAATGCTTTAGGAGAAATTCTAGGCATGTATAAGCCTATACATGTACATCTATCCTTTCTGTAATAGAAACAGAAAAACAAAACAAAACAAATACAAGAAAAACAGGAAACAAAAGTGACAAATAAATAACAATAACAAAACCCCTCAAACAATGACAATATAGGCTTTCAAAACAAGGTGATAAGAACTTAACAAAGGTTGCTACTTTGCATAGTTATCTTCAAAACAGTTACTAAGATTACCAGACATACAAAATTGATCTAATCCTATGAATGTTAACTGTTTTGTTCTAAGAACTAATAGAATTAGTAGTACAATCATCTTAGTTATTTTTTAAAAATGTTTAACATTGTGCCCGCTGTCTGTCATAAATCTTGGGAATGAAAAGAGAAATTTCAGTGGCTTTGAAAGGATAATATGCTGGCATGTTGAGTTCGATGGTGCAACGTACAAAAAAGAATGTATTGCCAAGTAGAGTTAAAGTACTAAAGTTTGAAAATTATTGGCTTATATACATAAACCTAATCCAAATAATTTGTGAAGTATGTAAAAGTACTCTAAGATGATACCTAGGGTCACATTGGTTTTCCACATTTGATTTCACAATAGCCCCCTGGAACAAAAAAAATATGGAGCTACTCTAATAATTTCAGACAAGCACATTATCTGTGTTACATTTCATTGAACACAATCATTGGTTGAATGATTATGAAAGATTAAACTAAACTGCTTGTGACTTGTGATTGTGCAATTGTTTCAGTTTTTCATTGATTTTTATTCCCATGAGTAACTTTTCATAAGAAAAAGCAAGAACTGAGTATGAAGTTTAAAGAACTGTCCCTGTATTGTGGGGGAGAGAAGGATGCACAAACATCTTTGTTTGAAGAATACAATAGAATTCTCAAACAAAGAAATCCAAAATGATAGTCATATAGTTAATGTTCACTGCAGGAATAGATCTTTCACATATGTGCATACGTATATATCTATTGCATACAATATGCAGTAATACCTTGGTTTGTGAATGTTTCTGTTCGAGAACAGAAGCATTTGGCAACATTTTGCGTCCGTTCACAAATTCCTCATCAAGTGACATGCACAGCAGCAGCCAGCTTCCCCAGAATCGTGAAATAAATTAAGTTCATGTACGGAGCTACCACCATATATATATTTGCATGATAAGCTTCCAAAGGCTCTCTGCAGTCAGCGCGGGCTGGAGAACCAAGGGCGAAAGGCCTGGAGCTCGCTGAAGAGTCCCACGTGTGTCCATATCAGGATGCCACAGGATCTGGGCTGCAAGGTGGAAGAGTCTATGCTAAAGACCTGGAAGTGGATCTCTAAAGGGTAGAGCAAAGCCTGGAGCTCCTCCACAGAGACAGAAGCAAGGCTTCCTTCTCCTTTTCCTATTGGCTGGTGCCACACACACCCAGAGAGAGTCTCCCCTCTTCAGTGAGCTCATCACCCGGACACCACAACAGTGCTGAACCAATCAACTGGGGGTTTCTTGTTCAAGTTGA
>RJWM01052601.1:0-10066 GCA_004363535.1 Dasyprocta punctata | reverse complement strand
AAGTGATAAATTACTGAGAAGGCATACTATCCTTTCTGGCAGAATGTGGATTGTATCAGAGACATGGATTTTCCTGAGATGCCAAAGTAAAAGACAGTATAGAAAATAGAATTATAATTTTACTTTGAGTATCTCAATGCAACATTTTGAACAATACCCCTCTAGATATTCTGTAAATCAGTAGAAATATATATATATAGATAGATAGATAGATAGATAGATAGATAGATATTTTAAAGTCTAAACTTAAAACTGAAAGATCAGCATGATATCTGGAAAAGCACTGAAAAGTAGTCTTTAAAATATCTGTATGAGAAAGGGACTAGAAGATTCATTTGAAAACCTGTCTTCAAATGTAGTAGATGCAAAGCACATCAGAGCAGGTACAACTCAGTAATTTCATCTTTAATGATCATTTTTAAGCCTTTTATGAAGTACTTTTTATTTTCCATGCTTTATAATACTACAAGTGTTCTCTTGATACTGTCACTACACACACACACAGTCACACACACACACACACACACACGCACACATACACGTGCACCATTGAGGTGCACCTAGAACTGAATCAAACTATCCTGATTCTGATGACTTCATCTCACCATGCCCCCAATAACTACTACTAACTTTTAAATTCAAGTGGAAAATGTCATCCAAATATGATATTTAATCATATACACAAAACACATTAAAAGGAAGCAAAAAGCAAGGGTTCATTTTATATAAAAATGTTTAGAGAATATATGTGAAAATTGTTCTTTCTCTCTGAGCTAGCAGTTAAGATACATCGCTTCTAAAATTATACCAACACATTTCTGAATAAAACGTCTAGAATCTGAACTTCTTTGCTTTCCTTCATCATTTTTCTCTATGGTTTATGTTATTTCTTCATCTCAGTGTACTTCTACTTTCATGTAGAAATGAAGATCCATTTTCCAAATGTGCAGATGACTTCCATAAAATCTTTCATTTACATATGAAATAAATACTTCATATCACAACTTTATTTGCCATTAATATCTAATATACATGAAATAATAATACCATGGGAAAGCCTCATGTTTTACATGGTTTGGTTTGCGCCCTAAAACCCAAAAGTATTTTCTAGTGGGAGACAGTTGGTGGGAGACTTGTGAGTAAGGAAGGACAGTGATGTAGACAACTTGCATTTTCCAAGGTATTTGTCTGCCTGCCAGGGACAGTGAGATTAATACGATGGCCCTCCACAGTGCAATGGACATTTGAAGACCTAAAAATTTCTCCTAACATGATCATATTTGAGAAGATCTTTCTTTTGCATGCATTGTAGGCTTTTGAAGGGGTTAGTGAAAAGCAACGAAAGAAGGTATTAACTGCAAAAATATGTGTCCATTTATGATCAGATGATGCAGAATACTTTACATTTAAAAGATTTATTTATTTTTGATTAATTGAAGTCAGAAACTAAAACTATTGTTGGTATAGCCACTAATGTCAATAAACAACTATAAGTAATTGATTCATGTAGGGGAAGAATGGACAGAATGACAAGAAGAAAAATTCAGACTGAAAATTTTCACAGAAAACCCTAGTTACTCCTTGCTTTAACAAAGAATATTAGAAGAAATCAGCTTGAAATACAAAATGTAACTATAGCTACATACCTTTTGGAATTTGCCAGTGAAATTATGTTCTTTTCATAAGTTCTTTTAAACTTTATTTGATAATGCAACTTCATATCTTTTCAAAAATGTTTTATTTGGTTCTGCATGGTTTTGAGTTTAAAAGAAACATAAAACTTTAGGAAATTTAGAAAGTGCTTCCAAATCTGAAGTAAACTCTCAACATTCCTAGTCACCTTCTCCCCATCACCCTATTAGATATTCTTTGGGTTACTTGAGCCTCAACTGTATGATCATTGTCATCACTGCCATCTTGTCATCATCATCGCCACCACCACCACCATCACCATCATCATCATCATCATCGTCATCATTGTCATTGTCATTTTTTCCTCTGCATCTACACTCTGTATCCAGTCTTCATTAACTTGCTCAGAAGAGACAGGTGAGACAAGGTAATTAATTAGTGGACTTATTCTTGCTTGTTCTATCCATGGACTGTTTATCAACTGTTTTATTTTTCTCTTTCCTGTTCTATAACTCAACTTGCTGCCTCCTAAGTTTGTGAAATGCATAGTTTTATTTTGAAAATGTTTTGGGATCTCATATCTCCAAAAATCTCAAACATTTGAAACAAATAAATTTTATATACTTACTTGATCAAAAATGAATGACATCTTCGTTCATGTTACTTCACAGAGGACTGCAGACAGTTCCTTAATTCTTGTCTTCACTGGACTGTAGTGTCAGCCATATTCCCCTAGGTTTAATTCCTGCTGGTGAAAACTGCTTATCTTAGTCGTCATAGAACAAGTAAAGCACAGCAAATGGTAACACGTCCAATACCTGTGAGATCTACTGGAATTTTCTAGCTTATAATACACTTAGTACTTTATGATTTTAGTTCCAATTCATAAAATTTTTAAAAATGCTATGAATTCTGTGTCTAAGTGAACAGCAAACTAAAAACAAAAATAAACAATAAAATTGGGCATGGTTTTATTAAAAAGTGGAGAAATGAAGAAAAATAAAAGTACCAAATTTTATTTGTGCATATACATAAATAATTCATGTTTAACAAAGTAATGATTAACATGTAGAAAAAAATGCTACGGAGTTGTATCAGTTAGGGTTTACTAGAGAAACAGATATAACACCAAATATACAACTGTATAAGAAATAACAAGATTGGCTTACAAAGGTCAGCCACAAGGCTGAATAAGGGAGCGTGCAGAGGGTGTCTGCAAGCTGGAGGGGGAAGGGTCCAGCCCAAGGGCTGGAGCTTACTGCAGTGTCCTACGCAAGTCCATATCAGGAGGCCGATGGGTCTATGATGGAACACTGAAGAATCTACGACAGAAGGCTAAAGAGTCTACAACGAAGGCTGAAGAGTCTACGAAGAAGGCTGGAGAGTCTACGATGAAGGCTGAAGAGTCTACAATGAAGCTGAACAGTCTATGCCAGAAGCCAGGTGACGATGTCCAAGCTGAAGGCCAAGACTGGAGCTCCTCCGAAGAAGCAGCAATCAGTCCCTTCTCATTCACCTTTTATAGTATGTAAGTTGCTCCCCCAGGGTGGGTGTAGCTTCACAAACATCCTTGCCTTCCTTTGCACAGGATGAGGATATTTACAAAGTAAGACCCCTGGCTCCCTCCTGAGTCTTTCAGTTAAACTTCTAACCTTCTCAAATTGTAACAATGACCAGGGAACTGTGCTCTACACCCCAGGATGTAGAGCTGCTGAGTTACTTAATTAAGCTGCTAGACTTCTCAAGTTGACACAATGTATAAGCAGTAACAGGAGTTTTCAGCATATCATCAGTGTTTTTCTATTAAGAAAATCTCTCATGATTTTAAGAGTACAGAAAATACAAGAAAAATGTATTCATCTATGTCTGTAATAAAAATATGCATACTAATTTGACATCTTCTTAAATTGGCCAATGTAAAATAACTGTGTATTTTTGTGTATAGTGAGATTTAATCTATTTAACAAAAAATTCGAAGGCTGTCCACACCAAGAATAAATACTCTGAAGTACATTGCGACGGGAGACATCAAATATTCATTCTATTTCCTGGGCTCTATGGTGAAACTGCCCTACTTAGGAACAAACTGTGTTTTGAAGTCCAAAGCCCAGCTTGCCATTCTGAATTCCTCACTGATACTGTGAGTCTCCTCTGTGATAGTCTTTTTCCAAATCATTACATACAGAACTACAAATAACATCTACTGTGCTAAAAACCATCAACAAAAATAAAAATCTTCCAAAGATCTCTAGTATATAAGTAAATGGGAAAAGCCGATTTCATTTAAAAATTATTTGAACACTGAAAGATGAGAGAGGTCTTAAGGGAAAACCAGTGTCAACTGTCACTATTTCTACTCTTAAATTTTATAAAATAATAAGTAATTTTCCATTTAAACTGAATTTATATGCAGTGTCTGTCTATCTGAGGCCGTCTCCATGATCTCAGTTACTGGAGACTATGAAGTTCAATCTGAATATCAGATGCTACCTTCAGTTTTTCAAATGTAAAAGGAAATTGTTGACCTACAAACAAATTTGCTCAAACATAAAGTTCAAACATTTTGGGGAAAGTGTCAGAGAAGAATAGGATTAAGTTGAAAGAAAATTAAAAGTCAAGGCACCAAGTTGTTGGTTTCAACTGATTTAATTTAAAACAGAACAAGGATCTTATTAAATACCTATTTTATGAGCAGTTACTATAGGGACAACAAAACAAATAAGATATACAATCCTTGATTTTTACATAAGTGGTAATCTTGTGGGCTATTTTAGAAATCCAAGATTATACAAGTAAAAATAAATAAAAACCAGTGTTCTGACAAAGGTAATATGCAATTCTCTGAAAAGTCAAAGAATCGTGTTACCTATCAATTGAAGGTCCGGAATCTTTCGTCAAGGAGGTGATGTTTCAAATGGCCACATACAGTAATAAAATCTCTAGTAGGGTCGAGATGGGAAGGGAAGATATTGCAGGAAAAGAAACTGCATGAGTAAGTGAGCAGTGTACATAACAATCTCAGTGAACTATGAATGACATATCAAGGAGAGTGATATGATTTTAAATGTTCTTGAATATGAAATTAGGAAATTTTTTGAAGTATTTGTTCATTAATTCAATAGGCAATGGGAAGCTTGAGAAGAGAAATGATATTACTTGAGCAATATTTTAAAAAATTAAACAGCCCAATGCAAAGAGCTTGGAAATTTCATTGGAAATGAAAAAAATTTATCAGTTAATGTAGTTCAGAGAATTTTAAAGCAAAGTAGGTAGGATATATGGTATTTTTTAAATTAGAATGACAACATTAGTAGTCAAATCAAACATTACAGCAGGAAATGAAAAAATCAAGAATAAGTCTTAACTTCATGGAAAAAAAGGGGGTATCAGAAAAACAGAAAAAGAGACAGTAAAAAAAGTCTATATCTATATCTATATCTATATATCTATATCAACTTCCTGTGATGAATGCAATTATATACTGTAAATATGTACAAATAATTTTTAAAAGGTAATAATTGCTTTAAGGAGGTAATCTAATTGAGATTATGCTACAGAGATATTTAAAATGATAAGTTAAGAAGTAGGCTAAAGTCACTGATTATTATGAAGAGTAAATGTCTTTTATAGAAGTATTGCTAGATGCTTGGTTTGAGGCCCCAAGACGCACTGAATGGTGATGTTGGTGGATAATTCTGCTCTTGGTCTTTATACCATTTTCACAAAAATTATATTTTGGAGAATTGTATTTCTCATTACAAATTAACAAACTGGTCCTTTGATTTATTGGAGATATTTTAGGCAATTAGCATTGTCTGACTGAGCTGAAACATTGAGCTTTTGTGAAGATGAGGGCCTGATTCACTTTAAATAGAGAGGAGAATGTATAATTTCTGATAACCTCTAACTAGCAACCTTATCTAATCTTCAAGTCCTGTGTAAATTGTTTTGTTCCAGAAAAGCGTGAACATGAGTCATTTGTACTAAGAAGTCTGAGGGTTTCACGACATAAGGCTGGCCAAAGAACTGTATAGCCATATGCTTTAGCTTTCTAATCTTCGCAAAGGGAAGTAATATTAGTTCTTCCTGGTTCTGTAGTTATTAATAAGAAATGAGATAACACATGAAAACACAGAGGACAGTGTCAGGCGCACGGTTATTAGCACAGTTAATGTTTTTTAAGATGAAGATTGAGATGAAGATGAAAGTGCCAATTGCAATAAAAACACAAAATCAATAGACATAGAATTTTAAAAGCTAGACTTTGAAGATGGCAAAAAAATCTATTTTATGGAAAAGTCAACATTTCCCCTTACTTAGTGTACTGAAAAAAGATTTAACTGATAGAATTTCATTGACTTTTCTGTCACAGATGTCTTAAATTTTGCTTACTTGATTTTTCCCAAAAATATTAATATCCTTTGAAATGTGAAAGAACTCACACTTCAGAAATAACAAAATACGTTCAAAATAAAACTTTAATAACCTAAGGAAAAACAAATGCAATTGGTTTCTGTTATAATATTCCCACTTAATACAATAAAGAAAAATTTGTTGGGCACAATTTTCCTTACTTATGTTTTGTGTAATATTAGATTAGAAATGGTGTTTGACATTAACTCTGAATTTCAGTTATACTTCTATTACCTTCACTGATTATATATGTAACATTTTTAAACTAAGTTTATAGTACCTTTCAAAGAAAAACAGGTATAAAAATTAGCTACCAAACTTCAAAATGAGATGGCAATCGATGCATTACATGCTTTGCTTTTTCTCTTAATCTAAATGGGCTATTCAATAACTCAACTTTAAAAAGTCAGTTCTAAGTTGAGGATAAGTACCAACGTTTTCAATTTTATGGTTATCTATAAACCTAGATTTAGTATATGACTCTTTCCCAAATGCCATAATTTTGGACTTACTGTAATTATATTTGAATTCTTATGTCCTAGAAAAAAATGGTAAAATGTCTCTCAGATGCATGTAGGGTCAGGTTTTCAGAAGACTGTGGACAAGGATGGTCACAGTGTCTCACATTTCCTTACCTCAGGAGAAATGCTTGCATGATAATAAGTATTCACATTTAGCTCACTGAAGGAAACCGTTAACTGTTAGTGCATTTAAGTAACAAGCAAAAAACCAAATTTATTTCCAGTTAAATTGTGGCATGATGATATTTGGAATTATAACTGTAAAGTTTCTGTGGTGAATTTTTCTCTGCTTTTAAAATCGTTAATAAGTAGATAATCAATAAATGATTGAATTGAATAGGTAAAAGAAGTAATAGCATAAAGAAAACCAAAGTATGAAATACAGAATGCAGGTATAGACAGAAACATGATGTATATAAAAATTAACTTCCCTTTAATTCTGAGGAAAAATGTAAATGTAGATATCAATAGTAATTGGCGCTTTAGTTATGAGTGATGTAAAGGGGAAAAAATAAAAGTGAACTAATTAAAATGGAAACAGAGGAAACACTTTTAAAAGCACAAAAATAAATAGTGTAAACAGTAAAATTTACTCAAGGAGTAAATCTGTGAGTTGCTATGACACAAAATAAATTTGTATCAAGTTGATATTCAAAAAGACGTGAAGATGGGATTTTTCTTTCAAACACTACAGTAAGGTGCTGATGTACGTGGCCATGTGACTAAATTGTTCTATCATTTGAATCCTGCGACAGTCCAGAGACTCCAGTTGGGGAGATGGGGAGACAAGAGGGAGTCCCTGATGGACTTCATTAGTATCGGAAATTTATAATTGTATGAAACATAAACAAAAAGGTTTAGTAAAAATCCAATTAACCTAGCAGAGAAGTAAAGGACAAAATAACGCTAAAATGCAGAATATAATCAGACAAATCTGTAATCTCACTTACTTGAAAAGCTGGGGAAGGAGAATTGCATGTTTGAGGCAAATGTGGGCAACTTAGTGAGCCGTGGTCTCAAAAAATAAGTAAACAACAACAAAAAAAATTAAACAAGGGTGGGGGATGTAGCTCAGTGGTACAACTTCTCTGGGCTTGATCCTTAGAACACTACAGAAAAAACAAGCTAACAAGCAAACAAACGTAAAGACAAAGATAAATGACAAAGAGACAAAGATGTTTTCTTCACCAAGGGGACTCAAATTTTCCATCAGGTGAAAAAGAAATTTGTTTTTTTTTCCACTTTGTAGGTGAGGCTATCATAATTTCTCAAGGTTTCATTTATTTAATCCTGTATTTCCAGTCTGCAACTTTAATTTCTTTTGTCTAAACTTTTGAAATATGATCTTTGGTCTATCTTCCTAGTAAACCTCAGTGATTTATATTCAGACTCTAGAAATTTAAGAAAATTTTGAAGCAAGTATGCAGATTGAGCTTTCTAATGCAAATTCTCATAACCTAATATGTGGAGATAAGACAATATTGAAATAATTGAAGTCTAACCTACATTGTCTCATATTTCAAAGACAGAGTTATTAAAGCTAGAAATGTTGATTTTTATTCCTCACACGTCAGTATTCCTTTGCTATCTTTTCTATCTTTTTTGAAATTAAACAACTTTAGATTTGACTTTTGTCTATGTAATTTAAACTAACTATATGTTTAATGAAAAATTTTCATTCTCTTATTGGTTTAATTGCCATGGAGTTAGAATCCACCCTCTCCTCATCTGTCAAACACAGTAATAATACATATAATATAGTCAGGGTGTGTTTTCTCTACAATGTTGAGACTAGAAGAAGCTGTACACTTGTAATTTTTTCTAATTCGAACTTGAATACTAAAAGAAAGAAATTCAATGGAATAATAGTAATAATGAATGTAATGTACAGTAATAAATTCATCAAAATATTTTATGTTTGGTCGAAAATTGGAAAAATGTCACGATATCTTCAGTTGGAAGTTTATTTTTAACTGAAAGAATAAACATTTAACGGTGTCTATGTTCTCTAAAAATACCATAGTTACAAATGGATTTTATTCCATTTTTTTTTTTACAGTGTGTTATATAGACTTCATCACAGAAGAAAATGAAAAAAGCAATTTCTGGTATACAATATGTGAACTTCAAAACGACCTAAAGAAATTGAAATGCACTTTTTTTTTTTTTTTTTTTTTTTTGCAGCACCGGGGATCGAACTCACAGCCTCACGCCTGCCAGACAGATGCTTAAGCCACTGAGCCAAACTCCCACCCCTACTTTTTTGAGGCAGGGTTGCACTATGTAGCTCAGGCCGGCCTTGCACTCGCGTTGTAGCCCAAGCGGCCTCGAACTCACAACGCTCCGCCTACCTCAGCCTCCCGAGTGCTGGGATTAAAGGCGTGCGCCACCACGCCCAGCTGCGAAATGCACTTTTTTTAAAAAAATTGCATTAATTGATTAACATGTAATTTTATATTCTTGACTTTGGGTTAAATTTACTTTTGTGTATTTGTAAACAAATGAAAAAATCTAAAAATATATTAAGATTACATCGGGGAAAATTTGATACTCAAATTTATACACGGTTAAACTTCTGGAACTGGGGCCTGTCCATCAGTATCTCATTTGTTTTGCATTATTTAAAATGTTCAAATGAGCACAGTGAGCACTGAAATTTGAGATCACTGTAGACAATTTTTATGTGTTTTTTTAATTATTAAGTTTATTGGTACAATTTAAATATACATAAGAATCATATTCATCATAAGGAACTTACAGGTGATTTATCTTAGTTCCTCTTTTTTCCCTATTGCCCTCTCCTCCCTTCAACTCTTCTTCCCCTATTTCACAGTATCTATTACACATTTACATTTCCAGTTTCTCACACCAGGGATACAATGTGATATTTACAATGTGAGTCCAATTTATTTCATGTAGGAGTATGATCTCAAGGTGCCACCATTTAGCTATCAATGTCTCACACTTAATCTTCTGTATGGCTGAGTAGTACTCCACTATATAAAAATACCACATTTTTTTATCTATTCACTGGTTGACGAGTATTTTGGGTTCTTTCCAAAATGTAGCTAATATGAACTGTGCTACTATAAACATGGGTGTGCATATATTGCTGTGGTATAATGCTTTTAATTATTTCATGAATATAAAAAGAAGAGGAATAGCTGGGTCAAGCAGGATCTCTAGACCTAGTTTATGGAGGGATCTTCACATTGATTTCCACAGTGGTTGCACCAATCTGCACTCCCACCAACAGTAGCCAAGGGTTCCTTTTTTTTTTTTTTCCTCCACAGCCCTGTATCATTTGTTACTGTTGATTTCTTGATGATAGCCATTCTTTTGGAGTGAGGTAGTGCCTCAGTGTTGTTTTAACTTGCATCTCTGGAATGATCAGTGATGTAGAACAAATAATTTGGTAAAAAGTTTTGTTGTGTTAAAATCTATCCTAAGAAATCACTTCCCTTACCCTCAGAACAATAATAATCCCTGATCACTTTACA
>RJWM01052600.1:0-10069 GCA_004363535.1 Dasyprocta punctata | reverse complement strand
TCCCTCCAGAATCTGATACCAAAGAGTCAGGGCCAGGCCCAGGCCTGCGAAGCATGACCAGCAGGCCTGCACCCTCCCTTGCCTGAAAGCACCCGTGGTGAGGCAAGGTGGGCAGGCTGCTGGGGCGGGCTCCAGAGTTTTCTATGAATCTATTTTTCTTCAGACTAAAAGAGTTTTGATAGCCCCACACCCAGAAGTGTTGTCAGCCCCCACAGCCCCTGGCCCCCTGCCTGGCCACCAGCTGGTCCCTCCTGCTCCCTTGTCTGCTGTTGGCAATCACATGTGGTGACCTCACGCCTCTCTCCCGTCGGCCCCTACTCCCCTGGGCCCTGAGTGATCCAGAAGGAGCAGGCCCGGGCTCCACCTCTGTGCAGGGCACAGAACGCGGGGAAGAGGGGACCTCCCACCTGCTCTGGGCAGCGCCTCTGTCACTGCCCCTCCTGATTCCAAGATGTCACAAGTGCAATGCCACCGCCCCTCCTTTGCTGAGGGCAGCCTGCCCCTGCACAGCCAGGCTGTCGGGCAGAGTAGACAGGGTATCAGGCATGCTGGAAAGGCCAGCAGCCTTCCGGTGGCTCCTCTTAACACTGTTGGGGACCAAATATATTTAATGGTTAAGGGACTTGTCCCAGATCTGGCAGCCAGAGCATCAGAGAGGGCTGGCGGCCCTCCACGCGATCCTGCGCCTCCTCTAGGGCTGGGGCCCCAGGGCAGCTTCTCTGCACCATGGACTCAGTTACAGCTTAAAATCTGCCACCTGCATGGATTTTTCTGAAAGGAAAAAAACAGAGGTTTTATTATTTTCTCCCCTTGTAATAAATGATACAATTCTGAGTCTATCACTGCCTTCCTTTGGAACCATGTTTAGAAGAGAGTAGCTTGTCCTACACTGGTCTACACTGGTTGCTGAACTTACCTGTATTCCTAACTGTTTTGTATATGCTGCATTTAGACTTACTTCCGGCAAGAAGGCATTTTTTTTTTTTTAAAGGAAACAAACTCTCAACAAATCATGAAGCTACGTACAAGCTACAAATGTCTACAAAGCTCTGAATTCAGGTCCCAGTTGCTGTCACAAAGGAGTGAGTGGAGCTCCGACCCACCCCCTTTTTCTATAATAAAAGTGCCTTAGCATGAGTCGCAGCTGTCACCACTACAGTAAGCTGGTTTACAGATGTTTTCCACTGAGCGTCACAATAAAGAGTACCATGTGCTATGAGCCGCGTCTGTGGTGTCCGTCTGGGAGAGGGTGGCAGGAGGGTGGCTGTGCACTGCGTCCAGGACAACCTCAGACCCAGTCTGTCCAGAACTTTTAGCACATGGGTTGGTGAAGCCCAGTGCTTACAAGTGGGGGAAGAAAGAGGGTCAGTGAGTCAGGAAGTAGATAAGAAAAAGGACCCATAGGCCAGGGGTTTAGCTCAGTGATGCAGTGCCTGTCGGGCAAACACGAGGTCCTCAGTTCGGTTCTTGATGACAAAAAAAAAAAAAAAAAGGATCCATAATGCTAGGCAAAGAGAAATGAAGTATGAAAGAAGTCTAAGGAAATAGCAGAGAGACCGATCAGGACTCAATAGCATCTCCATCTAATCCGAGTCCCCAGTGGAGAGAATGAGGCTGTGCTGGGAGCACCCTTATCACACGTTGAATTATGCACACTTACTGCCTCTGTTCTCATGGCCATCTGTTTTGTTTCATCAATTACCCGCTCATTCTTAAGCTGATACCATATGATTTTCTTTATTTTGCTTCTACTCTGTGTTCTGACTCTTTAATGAGGGGACTGGCCATTCTGTGCTCTTCTGTTCAATTTTATCTTCTTATCCTTAGCTCTTTATTTTTTAACTATGGAGTTGCTTTTTGAATGAGTTGGTGTGGTGTAGCCAGTGCTTCTCAGACTGGAGATCCCAGCCCAGCAGCAGCAGCACCTGAGAATGCATTGAAAATGCACATCCTTGTGCCCTCTGCAGGCCTGATGTAAAGACTTTGGGATGAGGGTATTCAAATATGGACACTCAAGTATTCACAATGAGTGTGTGTGTTCTGACCCCACAGCTACAATAAAAGCTCCATTTGTGTTTTGCCAGCATTGCTGTCCCCTTGCCTTTTTATATCTTACCCTCGCCTCAGGTGAAGCTGCATTCCTGGTTTCTAGAACTTCTGTAGTGAACCAGCAGAGTGGGCAAGTTCCAGGTTGCCTGAGCCATCCTCCATGCAGGAACTGGGGCTTCATGGCCGAAAGTTCAGAGGGTACTGACCCAAAGTCCCTCAGAGGTGAACAGTCCTTGCTTCCTCTCCATGCTTTAATGTGTGCTGGGTGGAGCCCAATAGATGCTGCCCCCTTCCTGGGAGTCACTCCTGACTCATGCTCATCTTTCCTTCACTGCTTATATTGGTCAACTTTCTGGTATAGTGGAACATTTGACAGGTTTATTTTGCTTGAAGTTTTGGAAGCTGAAGGTCCACACAGCATGGTGCAGGTTCTGGTGAGGCCCTGTTCCTGATTCACATGATGGATGGCAGCGTGTCGGGAGTGCATGTGAGAGCGAGAGATCATCTGGCTGGCAGGCTGGACAACGGGCCAAGTCCCTGATTGAAAAAAAAAAAAGTTAAGAAATAAACACATGAGCTGGACGTGGTGGTGCAGGCCTTAAATCCCAGCACTCAGGAGGCTGAGGTAGGAGGAGTGTTGTTAGTTTGAGGCAGGCCTGGGCTACAACACAAGCACAAGGCTGGCCTGAGCTACATAGTGCGACCCTGCCTCAAAAAACTAGGGCCAGGAGTTTGGCTCAGTGGCTTAAGCCTGGTGGTGCCAAAAAACAAAAAACAAAAAACCACATTTATATTGACCTCCATGCTAAAACATTTAGATTATGAATTTGACTTTATCTTCAATATACTTAGGTCTAAATGTCCCTGAAATTGATATTTATTACCCAAGCTTGATTTTCCCATCTGAAGAAAGGCAACTAGGATTGTCCTGCACATGAGGCTGGTGGCCTGGCTATTGATAGTTGTGGCCCCTTCCACTACACATGGGTTCACCAGGGGCTCTAGGAATGGAATGCATCCCCTATCTGTTATGGTTTAAATACATAGTGCCCCAAGAGACTCCTGCATTGAAGACTTCATCACAAGGCAGTAGTGTTCAGAGGTGGAGCCTAGTGCCGGGACAGAGTCATATTGCCATTGATGAGTTCCTAGCAGAATGACCATTAGGATGGATGTGGTCACTGGGGGTGCTCCTTTGAAGGGTGTATCCTGCTCCCAGCCCCTTTTCCTCTCTGCTTCTTGCCTGAGGAGTTAGAAGCTCTCGTCCAGCGCCTTCTGCCATGATCTTCCTGCCTTGGAGCCAGCCAACTACGGATGAAAACCTCTTAAACTCTGAGCCAAATCAATTGTTCTCCATTTAAGCTGTTTATGTCAGGTGGTTTTCAAAGCAATGAAAGTGTAATGAATACTCTCACTCCGCCAGCCCCATGCTTGGCAGTCCCAGGAAATTTGCCTCTGCTGGTGACTTGATGACTGGAGGAGGCCCCATGTCGCATGGTGTCCTCCGTGCTGGTCACCCAATGGTCAGTAGAACAGGTGGAGTTTCCTGCATTCCTTGAGGGAGCAGGAGGAGGAGGAGGTGAGTTTTCACAGAGCTCAGGAAGGGTTGCTAGAAATAAGCCCTTGTGGCTGGGTCTCAGTTTGGGTCAGTGGAATAGGCTCTGCACTGTGACTGTGGGGTGTGAGGGGTGACTCTGTCTATAGCCATCTCAACAAACCCATTTGTAGAGCAAAGGAACCAAAACCAGGCTCAACCTTCTCTTGATAACAAAATAACAGTCATTCTTAGTAGCCAAGATAGAGCATGTCTGTGGAACAAAATCCCTGAGACCAGGGGTTTTATAAAGTGGAGGATTATTTAGCTCCTGGTTCTGGAAGCTGGGAAATTCTAAGAGCACGGAGCCGTGGTCTCCTAGGCACTGGGGACGACCTTCCTGTGGCATCTTATGATGGTGGAGGGCTTCACAGTGCAAGAGTGCTTAATGGAGGCAAAGTTCACACAAGGAGAATCTCTGAGCTATTTGTTCACACAAAGGATGAGAAACAATGAGGTGCAATAGGTAGGGCCGGGCAGCAGAGGGCGCTGCGCATCCGCTGCAGTACAGAAGCAAAGAAGGGCAGACTTGAGGCACTGCAGGGCACAGGTGAGTTTCCTAAGACAGGGACGTGGGTACAGGGTACCAGATATGGATTTAGAATAGGAAGTGTCACTGGCAATAAACATGCATGCATTTTGTGTATGGAAAGGAATAGTGCATAAGCATCAAAGCATGAGATGTGGACCAGAGAGTGTTGAGTTCAAGTCCTGGTCCCCGCACCTCTGTGAACACTTGGGCTCCTTACCTGGCCTTCCTGAGGGTTCCCGCAGCTTTAAAACGAGCCATGGATGTTCTCCCCCCGTGCAGTGTATGAAGACTTCATAAGCTGCAGGGAAGGAGGCTGCGCATTGCAGACCCTCAATAGACACCGACCAGCATCATTAGTGAACAGGGCTGTTCCCAGCCAGGTGCTTACAGAACGTGGCTTCCCATCTGTTCTCTGTGTGTGGGTTCCATGGTTTCTACATGGCTGCACCCTCACCCCACTACCCTCCCTCTGTTCCCTCACAGGACCCGAGGCCTCTGCCTGGCAGGGGTGAGGGCAGAGGGAGCTGGAGCAGGATCACTGCCTTCCTCTAAATAGCAGCCCAGAGCCTGGGGCAAGGCACACCCTGGGAGGAGTCTGTTTTGACCTTTACTGCCTGCCTGGAGGGAAGCCTAGGAGACCTGGCCTGCAGCCCCTGCCTCTTCCCTCCTTTCCCCATTTGGCTCCCTTTCCATTTCATGATCTGTTTCCTTCTCCCCTCCAGCCTGGAAGCCCTGGTGAGCTGTAAGGAAAACCTCTCAGAGACTCCACTGCTGACATCATGGCCCCTGCTGGTAACATGGCCGGTGCCCCCTCCCCAGGTACTGGGCTTCTTCTTCTCTGGGGGGCTCCTCTCTGACCTCCTCTGGGTTGCAGCAAATGGGCAGAGCCATTATGCAGGGTAGTTGAGGATGGAAAAGGGGAGCCCCTGAGGGACCATGGCCTGTGGTTTCCCTTCCGAGTCTTCTCTTCTGGGACAGGGCCCAGGTGCTCCCTCCCTCCCCAGCCTGGCTCCTAGTCAGGGCAGCAGGTGAGCACGGGTCTTGGGGAGGCCCCTCCTGCCTGCCCCAGGTTCTGACCCTGGGGCACTGCCCATGAGGAGGCAGCTCCCTCCAGCTCCTGCCCTGCAGGGCCCAACTGCTTCTAGTGTCTCAGGAGGAAGAGTTAGCGGAGTGCTGCTGCAATGGGTCCCAGTGTGACCTTTGCCACCTGCCATCTGTGTGACCTGGAACCCCTACTGTCCCCTGTCACCAGACAATAGCATCTCACAGAGTATCATGAGGACCAGGTATAGCAGGACAAGCTCCCTGAGTGTGGGTCTTTCCTCCATGGGACCCTGCTTCTTTCATTTGCCCCCCACCTCAACCCCCTGCTTCACCCGTGGAGCTGTGTACAGCACCTGCCCTACCCTGCTAGGGACAGGCCCCTGCTCACCAGGTGTGACTGTTCAAGACTCAGCTGAGTCTACTTACCTCTCACAAAAGGAAAACCTAAACTAAAAGGAAGCCACCCTTCTCCCCTCAGTTAACACCTTGTCGTAGTTACTTTTCATTCATTGCTGAGACAGAATACCTGAAACCCAAAATTGGGGAAGGAAAGGTTTATTTCTTACAGTTTCTCAGGGGTTTCAGTCCATACTTTGTTGATTCCAAGGCAGCATGGCGTGGTGGGGCAGCCATTCATGGCCACCGCGAACAGCAAGGTTTGTGAACCTGGCAAGAGAGAGAGCAAGACAGGGAAGACCCACATTCCTCTCGCCCTTACACTGTATGTTGGTTCCACCCCTGGGAACGTGCAGCACTCACATCACCAACTCCAGTGCTACAACAAACCAATCACAAACACCAGACTTGGCCCTGTCCAAATTACATGAGTCCTTGGGGGGGACACAGGATCAAACCAATACATCCCACCCCTGGCCCCCCAAGGACCCATGTATATCCTTTATACAAAAGACATTTAGTCCATCTCTAAGAGTTGCCAAAGTCCTAACAGTTTCAGCATTGCTGAAAAGTCCAAGTCCCAAATCTCCAAGATCTATGACAAACTCTTAACTGTAACTTCCTGTACAAATGAAAACAAGTTAAACACTTCCAAAGTGCAAAGGCACAAGCTAAACATTACCATTGCAAAAGTTACAAACAGGGGAATACAAAGCATTGGAACCAAAGCAAGTCCAAAATCCAGCAGGGAAAACAATAAGTCCTGGAGTTCTCCACTCAGCATCTGTAGCAATCTGGTTGCAAGCTCCAAAATGCTTGAGTGATTCCACCCCTGTGGCACTTCCAGAGGTTTTAACTTCCATAGCTTTCCTTGGATGATCCACTTTCCTGGCTTTTTCAAACCTTTGGGTTTTCCATTGTACCCTTGGCTTCACTCTTACATCTTCACATATTGCCCTCTGCAGTTGGGGTGGAAGCTACACAGTTTCCTTGTACTTAAAACCAGCGCCATGTGGATGCCACTGAGGTCTGCTGCCAGTTGCCAAGCTTTCCTCTCTCGTGGCTGTAGGGGTTGACTGCCTGGATCGCTGAGCTCTCTGAACTTGATTGTGAGGAACAGCTTCTCTATGCCGCCACCATTCTGGAATCTGGTGCAGCCACCACCATTTTGAAGCCTGTGTGGCCTCTGTTGCCACTCTGGAACATGGTGCTCTGTGGCTTTTTCCTCCAAGCGAACTCTTTCACCTTTGCCGGCTTGAGGCTGCAAAAGGTGGAGACCCACTGCTACTCAGGATGGGCCCAGGCCATGTTTTTTATTTCTTTGTTCCTTCTCAGCAATCGGGGTCTCAGCTCTATCTTTACAGTCCACAGCTTTCTGGCCAAACTCGCAAGGTTTTAAACCACTATGCTGGGCTCTTTGCCCTTGATTCCCAACATAAATTTGGCTAAAAGCCCCTAACAATAGCCAGGCCACTGTTTCAACATTCAGCTGCCTTGTGATTTCTTTTTCCAGACTAATCAGTCCTCTCCCCTTAATCTCAGTCTTAGGCAAAGTCTCAGCACGGGCAGAATGCCCACAAACTTTCTGCCAAGCCATAACATGCATCATGTGGAGTCCAACACCCAATACAGAAACTTCTTGAGCCTGGACTTTACTGGCAGGCTTTCTATCAACTTTCTGGTCTTCTAAGCTCTGACCAGAATCTCCCCTACAGAACAGCCTAAGCTGTTCCAGTACCACTCTTTCAGGCAACATCTCCAAACCTTTCCAAATTTCCTGCAAGCCATTTCCAAAGACTCTTGAACCACATGATCAGGAATAGTCACAGCAATGGCCCCACTCCTCTGGTACCAAATTCTGTCTTAGTTACTTTTCACTCGTTGCTGAGACAGAATACCTGATGCCCAAAATTAGGGAAGGAAAGGTTTATTTCTTACAGTTTCTCGGGTTTTCAGTCCATACTTAGTTGGTTCCAAGGCAGCATGGTGTGGTAGGGTGGCCATTTGTGGTGGCTGCCAAACAGCAAGTCATGCAAACCTGGCAAGAAAGAGAGGGAAGACCCACTTTCCTCTTGCCCTTATGTTGTATGTTGGCTCCACCCCTGCACAGGTGCAGCACTCGCATCGCCAATCCCAGTGCTAGACAACAAACCAATCATAAATGCCAGACTCAGCCCCGTCCAAATTACGTGCGTCCTTGGGGGGACACACAGTCAAACCAATACACACCTCCTTCCTTCAGTCCTGTTTTCTTCCCGCTCCACTGGGCACCTTAGCACCAAGTCCATTCCTCACTTCTTCCCCAGCCTGGAGAGCAAACAGTGCTGTCAGGAGCGATGGTGAAGAACAAGGGAGGGAGAAGCCTGGAGCTGAGGCCGGGCTGGGCTGGGGGCTCCCGGGATGAACCTTTCCTTGTTTAACAATTGGGACAGTGAGGGGCCAGAGGTGCTACTGGAAATTGTGTTTCCTGAGACCTGAAGAAATTGTTTCCAGAGTTCTAGGCCTGTTGCCCGATTCTTGAGAAACATCAGGTCCGGCTCCTTCTTTAAAGTCCAACTGATAAAAGTAATGGTGAAAAACAAGGTGGGGACTTGGAAGGGTACAGCTCTAGGGAGAGACATGGGGACCTGTGTCCTCAGCCCCGTCCTCAGAGGAGCTGGAGTGAATTCTACAGACAAGGGGACAGCAGTGTGCGCAGTCACTCAGTCTATGTAGATGGGGTCTGGTGGGTCATGGTCTCAGCACTGGTCAGGCGGGGCTTTTCCAAAGTGATGAGGAAGTTGCTGTTCCCTGGGGAGTCCTTTCCACTCCTCAGAAGCTGCTGATCGAGGCTGAGGCTGGAGAGAAGCTCAGAGCAAAGGAGACAGATAGGAAATTCAGGCAGAGATGCCAAGTATCCAGCCTGCTGTCGTTTCCCACTGGACATCTGCAGACCCAGGGTAGAGTCAGTGCTTTCATAGAGGCAGCCTCTCAGTCCTTGTCACAAGATCACAAGGGTCAGAGTGGAGAGTCCAGCCCCACCCCATCTGTACCAACCTGAAGAATCCCCTCCATGGCCAGTCTTAGAGAGAAGGGATCCTGTTTTCATCACAGTTTTACCCAGGAGTGCGTGATTTCAAACATTTATATATTTTTTAAAATTTCACCAGTAAATTCTAAAGTAGATTGCATAAGTCATGGAACAATTTAAAAACATGAGTTTCATAAGTTTTATAAAAAACTGACCAGTTAAACTTGCATTTAAATGATGAACTTTCCTCTTCCTGGCTTTGGGCAGTCACTTTTCCTGGCTGGGTTTCAATTTGTTTAAGAAATAAAAATAAGGTCTCTCTGGTGAGGATGCAGGAGAAATGCATTTACTAGTATGTCTCCGTGGCACACATAAATATGTCCTGGTACCCGGTCCCCTGCCTGTGGTTCCATTACCTCCAATCCTGCACATAGGCACTTGCGGTGCCTCAGGCAGTCGCTGCCCTGAGACCATTTACAGCTTTTACCCTGTTCGCCTCCTGTAAGGTGAACATTCATTTATTTCCACGTCAACACATTAATGCATCTGTGTATCACATTTAGCGAGTAGTATACCACGTATGTGCTTGGTGTTTTCTTTCTAAAAGATTGAGGATTCTTTTTAATTGTCTATATCAAAATATATAATGGAAAAATTTTTGAATGTTCTCCACCCAAACAAACAACTGATGTTTGAGGTGATAACATAGACATTTCCTTGAACTATCCCACTGTACTTGATAAATACATACAATTGTTATGTGTTCATTAAAACAGACATTTGTAAAATATTTTTAAAAGGTTAAAAGTTCCAAATTCCTAAACATATCTTGGTCACGCAGACTAAGAGGATCTTCGCTCTCCCTTGTTCTCTCTCTGAATATATACACATTTACTATCTATATTATATAAATAGTATATCACATACAGTGGTACCTCAGTTCACAAACTCAATTCTCTCCACAGTTCTTGTTGCAAATCAAACTGCCAGAGAACTAAGTCAAATTTCTTCATAAAGTCAGCATTGAACCCATCCAAAGTTTGATTCGGTTCTCATCCAACTCAGTTTGCCACCAGAATCATGGAAAGAATCAACTTTGTGAACCGAGGTACCTCTGTATATATAATTTCATATAAAAAATTAGCAAAAGCAATACACGCCCTTACTATGTTCAACATGTTCTAACATTGATAATCTGATTTCCTTTTAAAACAGCTGCTCTTAGCCAAATCACCAATTTCAGAACCCACTGAGGGGCTGAAGCTCACACTGGGAAGATGTGGGGACACTGTGTGACACACAGTGGGCACTGGGTGGGTGAACCCATGCTGGGAAGGTTCTGGTTCTCCAGCCTGAGGTTCACGTTCTCAATTCTGTGCTGAAGGCTCTTTCCTGGTGTGTTTGTCCCCTCATGTGACCAACAATCTGGGAGCCTAAACAAAAG
>RJWM01052599.1:0-10067 GCA_004363535.1 Dasyprocta punctata | reverse complement strand
ATCCCTACACAGAAAATGTTTATTGTAAATAATATTGTATTTTTGCGTTTTACCAGTGTCTTTGTTTTTGAGTGATTTTCACATATACAGAAAAATAGTAGAAATAGCTCTGATAGTTCTCATATACTTCGCACATGAGTTTCCCTATTACTAGCATTGTGCATTAATATGATTTATATTTTTGAGTAAATACCAATTAAATATTTACTAAGGTTATTTTTAAAATATTTTAACATTTTACATCACGCTCATTTCTGTTCTGTTCAAGTATTTTGGACATTGGCTTGCTGTTTTGCAAATCTGTTATATAATTCTCTTTGTTGACATTTACCAGTATTTGTTTATTTTTGATCATTTTTCATTGTCTATATTTTTGTTTCTTCAGAGGAAGACTCCAGAAGTAAAGCTTTCCTCCCATCCTATCAAGCATAGGTACTGCCTGCATGGTTTATCACTGTAGATACTGGTTTTCATGGCTACAAGATGATCCTTCCGGTTCACCCTCAGGTATTTTCTGTCTAATTACTGGAAGTAGTCAATTCTCAAAGGGCCTTTGACCTTCTTACTGGGAAATGACAGCAGAAACCAAGATGTGGAAATCGGCAACTCATTGCTATAAGGGTATTATTGCTTTCAGGCTCTGTCAGATCAGAGAAACACATTGGTGTTCAGTAACATGTGAGGACTCAAATACTCAGTGCATCTCTGTATCTACCGTCTCTGTCTACATTCAACTAAAAGTGAGTTCAAAGTGATGTTTCCAGATAAAATATATCTTATCGCACAGATCATTATAGCTTTCTCCCCTAGCTTCTCTCTATAAATTCTCACTCTAGTAGTGATAAAACTAGCTCCATCACTCGCTTAAGTAATTTGAATTTCAGTAGAAATGTCAAGCAGAATGAAAACAGTCAAGCGATAGACTGCAGTGACCAGCTTTCTCAAGCAGTCTGGTGTGTCCGTGGAGTTTCTTTTGGTTTTAGTCTTACAGTTTTTATTCGCTTCCAAAATAACTTAAATTGGTGCATTTTCTTCAATCTTTTACAGTGGATATTTCGTATATTCTTAGTAAATTTAGATTCTCTTATCATTGTCCGCTTTCATTTTTGAAATTCTCTGAATTTCCAACTTTTACTAATTGACACTTTTGTGCTCTTATTCCTTCATATAATTCAAGTTTGTAATCTATAATTATTTTTCTCCTGCCTGAAATAACTCATTAAAATTATATCTAATAGAAGTCATATGATGATAAATTATTTCAAGTTCTGTAAGCTAAAAGACTATTAATTATTTTTCAAATTATGAGATACTTTCACTGAGTTTAAATTCCTGGAAAATTTTTTCTCAGAAAATTTTAGCGTTTATGCTCTCCTTCCTATTTGCATTATTATGAATGAAAATTTTGCTAATGATCTTCTCTTTATTACTTTCCATATTTTTTCCTCTAGTTGCATTAAATAATTTTTCTACTTACCCTGAATTTAAACATTCATTGATAATATGCCAAGATGCAACTTTTTTGTGCGCATTTTTCTCAGTAATCTTTACACTTCTTGATCTGTAGACTTACAATTTGCATAAAGTGTGAAAATTTTTCAGCCATTATATTTTCAAATATATCTTTCATTCTTCTCTAACACTTCCTTTGCTATTACAATACTACACCTTTTATACCATATTATACTATTATACTCTATGACAGAGGTCACTGTGTTTTTCTCAGTCTTTTTTTTATTGTAACATGGGTAGTTTCTCTTGCTGTTTCTTTGTATCCTCTATCTTATCTTTCAGAGCACCTAACCAGCTTTGAGCTACTGTTAATTATATTTTATCTAAAACATTACCACATTTTTCTTGAAGTTTAATTTTGGACTGCTTTTCCTAGAATCTGCATCTTTTAGTAATATAGTGAACATTTTCTCTAGTTTCATGGAAATATGAAATAGAATTATGGAACCTTTTTAATTATAAATTCTTAGTAATTCTACCATATGGTTAATGTTTCTGTGTTGGGTTTTGTTTTTGTCATCTGTCTTGGTTACTTTCCCCTCCTTGCTGAAACAAAACACCCGACACCTGAAATTAGGGAAGGAAAAGTTTATTTATCTTACTGTTTTTGGAGGTTTCAGTCTATAATCAGCTGGCTCCAAGGCAGGGTGGCATGGCACTGGGGCAACACTTCAAGGCAGCAACCGAGCAAAAGCAGCCAGAGTAAAAGGGGCAAGAGCAAGCCTCTTTTCCTCCCTTATATTGTGCACAGGGCACCTCCACCCCAGGGTGGGTGTAGCATTCACAAATCTCCTTGCCTTCCCTCTGCACAGGATAAGGGTACTTACAAAGAAGGAAACCTGGCTCCCTGCTGAGTCTCTCAGTTAAACTTCTGACTTTCCAAAATTGACACAAGGTAACTGCTTGAAAAAGTAGCTGCTTGTGCTCTACACCCCAGGATGTAGAGTTGCTGAGTTAATTAAGCTTCTAGACTTCTCAAGTTGACACAATGTATAAACCACAACATCATCTAATTAATTTGGTTCTTATTTTTCTGTCAATTTATTTTTATTGTCAACAATCATGAATTTTAACCCATGTGACCTGGAGGGTTTTTTTTTTTTTTTTTCTCCTTTTTCCTCTAAATGTTTTTAAGGGTTCTCTGCCTGGGATCTAGCTAAATACTCTGGAACCAGAAGTCTTCCACCTGTGTTTTATTTTCTGCTGCTCCTCATCAAGGCAACACCTTCTCAGTACTGCACCTTAAGCCCTGCAATTGCTACATCTTGCTCCGATTGTTGGAAGCAGAAAGTACAGCTTGGTCTGCATGCTGTACGATTCTCTTCTCCCTGCTCCGTGGTTCTCCGTGTGACTTTAGGTGGATTTTTCTATGCGCCTGCCCTAACCCAGACTCCAGGACCCGCTGCAGGTGCTCTGCGCTCGCCCACTTCCACTTTGGTACATCCACTGACTTTCAAACTGTAGGTGGTATATAATAAAATATTATATTATTTAGGTATTATTGGCAAAAATATAAATCACATGTATTATTCCATCTTGACCTGAGGAGAAAAACAAATCGCTTAATTTCCATAGGAGAAAGATCATCACAGCTTTAAAGCAGGCCTAAAGCCATCAACTAACTTCTTTATTCAAACAGGCCTTCCACATCCACTATACCTTTCTTTCTTTACATGCTTTCCCCATACATTTTAACTTTCCCTGCAGCTGCTTTAAAAATTATTTAATCATCTGCTATTGTTTTGTGACATTTTAAATCACCCAAAATCATATAGTATCTAAAATCTATTTGCTTATGTCAGTCTTATGAAGATTGTGTTACAGTGATGCAGTTATTAGGTTTGAAAAGAGATGATGAATTAGTCTTCAGCACCATGCTACTTTAAGTAGCAAAATGCTTCTGCTTTTTCTTTACCACCTTCTGGTGTCACTGAGAAAACCTCTTATCTGATTGGTCTGCAACAGACTTTCATCCCACTTTCTCAATCTAGAGGGAATCGACTATTAAGAAACTTTATCATAGGGACAGTTGATATTTTTCTTTTCCCTTTTCAACATGACAAACAGGAAGCAACTATCTGGGCAAATGAGTTACTCTGCATTCTTAAAATTGAATTAAATAGAACATTCCAAAACCTTTTAGAGCATGAGCTATGATTGGCTATATTTTGTTCTCACTTTCTGATGCATCTTTGCTTGGGGCACGGTGGAGCACACCTGTATCCCCAATCTGGGAGACTGAGGGAGGCTGAGGCAGCACACTCCAGCCCAACCCGGACACACTGGTGACTGAGCAAGACCTGGCTTATAAGGAAAATTAAAAAGCCCTAGAGACGTAGCTTAGTTCAAAAGCTCCACTTTCAACACCTCCTACTGCAAAAACAGGCCAACATGCAAATAAAAAAACAATATAGTGACACATATTTCAATTTAAATAAATAAATAATAAATGAATGATACATATTTTGGACATTATTATATGAAATGTGATACTTACATTATCCCCATGCTAATATATTCTTGTTCAAAGCTCTGGTTAAGATGTTTAATATCCATTTGATTATTTCGTGGACTGCAATAAATCAACCAACCCTGTATTTAACAGGTGAATTTTGTTTTTGATTATTTCAGTGCAAAATTAGTAATTCTAATCTGTCTGCGAATCTCTGACATATCTGAGAATCAGAGTTTTATCTTTAAAAATACCCAACCCATTCCACTTATTTTCTAAGCAAGGCAATTCCTTCAAACATAACTGATATAATCATGGCTAAAATTCTAGTCTGCAGGATAGTCATCACAGTACTTTAGACCTCCTGTCATCAGGACAAGTTCTGTTCTAACAATACCCTGTTGTTTAGGGCAAATTGCATGTTGATTTTAAGCCAATGACCTGTTGGTGTATTTGTTTCTTTGGCTCATTGCTTATTCTTCCCATATAGAACGTAGGTCTGAGGAGCAACTGCAAAGGGTTTATTATCCTTATCCTTTGCAGGTCCTTTTTTTTTTCTTCATATAGTAACTGGTTCATAATTCCCTATGGATATTTAACACCACTTATCTTGTTATAATATCATTAATTTGATGTGAATTAGTGGGAAGATTATTTTTTACCTTTTTTTCATTTTTCAAGTAAAATGAATGACACTTTAAAGCATCTACCTTCAATCCTGTTTTGGTTGAAATGGTAATTTGTTATGGCACTCAGTCTTGGTATAGGGTAGAAGGGAAATATATTTCTTCTCCAAAAGTCAAATGAGAACAGTCTTCTTATTGAATG
Organism: Dasyprocta punctata; assembly: GCA_004363535.1. Lineage (NCBI taxonomy): Eukaryota > Metazoa > Chordata > Mammalia > Rodentia > Dasyproctidae > Dasyprocta > Dasyprocta punctata. The sequence goes on along the minus strand of RJWM01052599.1, from coordinate 5,275 downwards.
GCATGCTTTCATTTTTACTTCCAGAAACAAATAATTCTGTCCATGACTGTTTATGCATAATTCCATGGGGTGACACAGGGCAAGAGGACCCTTGGGCTCTCTGTGTTATTTTTCCTTTTTTATTTTTTTTATTTCAGCTTTCTTCTATTCTTCAGCAAAAACAGTGGTTGCTAAGCTGTACTTTCATTCCATCACTGTAACATCTTCAAGGAATCATCAAAAACCAGCACCCTTTCCATTACCCAGCATCATAAAAATAAAGTTCGCAGAACTTATGTATGCAGAACATCATGTCTTAGCCACCTTATGTATTGCACCTGATCCAGTTGTTCTTCCCCTGCAGTTCAGATTTATCCTTACTTTGATTTATCCCTGCTTATATATGGGGGTGGGCGACACTTCTGTATTTTAGTTATTTAAAAATGTACCTTACATTTATATCTCTTTTTGAATTTCTGTTAATCAGATAACTTCTTTTATTACTTAAATGCTTCTCAAAATGGTGACATATTCTTACCTACTGTTCCTTTCCAGTCTTAGAAAAAATGCTCTCGTATTATTGAGAATAATTTTTTGCATAATGAAAGTCAATTTATATTCACATCTTAATACCATTATGGACATAAGAGTGTACTTTATTGTTATCATGCACTATGGGTTAATGTATGGTTTCATTTACTCTCAGACGTCTTTGAAATTGTTTTCTTTTAGAATTGTATTAACTACAATAATAATTATTATATTATTGGTTAAGGGAAGTGTGAACTTGAAAACTTAATTTTGGAAAAACTGTCTTTTAGAAAACATGTAAAATCTACTTTGCATCTTAGCATTTCACAATATTGAATGATTTATTGTGACCATTTGCCCCTGAAAACCAAGACAGAATTATTTATTATTTGTGTTGTATTTCTCTCATCAGAAATAAATCTTGCAGCAAAATTATGGATTCAGAAAATCAGACACATAGATTTGAATGAGCTTTTTCAAACTGAAAAGCAAGCATTTGAATAGATCTGCCAGTTATTTTATTATGCTCTGAGGATAATTTCTTATTTGTAATTCTCTTTTAAAATAACTGATAGTTTAAAAAATAAGTTAATAAGTTATAATGCTTGAAAGTTTAGTTAAAATCTACGTAAAATATGATCAATATTTTGGTAAGTATCAAAAAAGAAAAAAAATCTTAGTCTGCTTTATTCTTGTAGACTTAGAAAATCAAGAGACTGGGTTTACAGATGGTTACTTTGAGAAGTCATTCACAACCCTGCAAGGAGCCAGAACTCTTGAGTCCTACCAAAATTTAAAAACATGGACATAAAGATGTTTTCCTACTAGATTTATTTGTCTCCAGTAATGACTTCCTAAAAATGTGTCCCAATTTAGATGGCTTATGTGAACTTAGCAAAAACTATCTCATGAATTTCTTGCATTACACCAATTTCCATTTAAAAGTATTGAATTCAAACTATGTTAAACCATACCCACAAATCATGGGTGCATCAACTGATGCAATTTTTTGGTTTCTCTTATAAAGTGTAATGGAGATCTTAAAAAAGAAGATTTTAAAAGTAGTGTCATGTTTAGTTGAGACATGAGGACATGTTATGTTGTCAAAACTAAGGACATTTTACTTATTCTAAAATAATACTAAATTGAGATGCATAGTAAAACTCAACGGAATTTGTAGAGGTACTCGGTAAGACTAATAAAGCTAAACAAATAAACAAATAAATAAAATAAAGTTAAAAGAAACAATACAAGGAAACATACCTGCAGACCAAGGCATGTTTGTTGTTGAAAGATACTTTGTAGCAACTTATATATACTGATTGTCTGAAGTTTCTTTTATAATAAGGTAATTACTGTATTTTTCACATTACTTTCTTTATAAACTCTGTTTTAATCTGGCAATAACCTCATATTTATATAGCACTAAGTTTTATGTAATGTCTTCCATTTACTCTTTCCTGATGATAGTCCTAAAATGTGTTAGAGAAAATATTGGTATTGTAATTGTACACAAAAAGACACAGATAAACCAGGATGGATATTTCCTTGAGGCTTTACAGTAAATTAATGGTAAAGGCCAAACTACAATCAAGACTGCCAGGGTTTGGGTGGAATATTTGTTTCCTCTGTCTTGTTTCCTCCTCTCTGATTACTGTGTAAAATTGTCGTCTATCATGAATTTGCCTGGACTTCTCACCTGGAAACATCTATCCACGATTCATGCACATAAACAGGCTGACTTCTTCACTGTCTCAGAGACCACAGCTGGCCTGTGTGAACTGTGCTTGGCCTTTATTTTAGAATTGTCTTCCTACTGACTTTTATTATACAGACTTTGTTTCATCTTTATCTGAAAAGGATGGGGAAAAAAACCAAAACAATACCTGATATCTGAATTATTTATTTTAATTTGAAATTAATTACACAAATCAGCATATGTAGATTGACGTAATTTGGGACCAGAATGCCATTAGGTGGCACTCTGAGTAAAGTTGACAATGTTATTTTTCTTGTATTTTTCAGTATTACATAATTAAAGACTTGTGTAAAGTAAGTGGAATACAAGAGTAGTGAAACTTTGTAAGTCGAAGACTACGTCAGAGTGATAAATGGATTTTTTCCTCTAAATCTAAGATTGTCTTTGGAATTATCATTCAACTTCATGGATGAAATAAGAATTTAAAGAAATACACAATAATATATTGTTTACTTGGATATGTAAATGTGTAAATTATTGGCATGTATAATTTTTTTAAAGTTTGTAATGGTTCTTTGTGTAGGTAATGTTGATATTATCAATCCCTTTTGCATATCATCCTGATACATCTTAACGCATAGAACTAAAATCAAAACTACTTTGCATAAAACACAAGCATTTTAAGATAATTTTGGGTTACAAATGGACTTCCAAACCATTAAAATATGATTTATGTGGAATGATATATAAATACACATTAATAAGTACAAATTAATATATAAATATATCAATAGATATATTAATTATATTAATATATTAATAAAATAACTATAAGTGAATGTCTGATCTTTTCAAATTAGATTCAATTGATTTCATTAGAAATTATTCTGTCATCTCAGTCCCACTCATCTAATCATGAATGTGCTAATAGATTAGGAGGAGAAGGGAGGATAAATAAGCCACGGTAATGCCCGGGAGAAATACAAGCACACGTGGGCCTTCATCCTGTCTTTGCTCTAGCCTAAGTAGATGAATACAGGTATAACATAAGACCTTGCCTCTTTATTTCTCTCATTCCATTTAAATTGATGAGCTTCTGTAAGATAAGCATTTTTTTCCAGACACAATTCTACAATATGAATTAGGAGGCCAAAACTTCACCTTCGTGGAACATAAATGTACCTTGTATGCAAGTACTTAGTGTATAAATAAGTGATAAAATGCATTTATTTCATTTTTCTTTAAAATAAATTTCTTTTTGTTACACAAAATCAAAAAGTTGTACATATTGGTGGAGTTTCATGTGTTTATAGCTGTAATACGTATGTACATGGTGTGAGTTTTTAAATCAAGCTAAACAGAGCTACGGCTTCACATGGTAGCCTTTTCCTTATGATTTAAAACTATCACATTCCTTTCTCCTGTACTTTGCCAGTGGCCATGAACCTACGATTTAGAATTAGCGCCCTGCGCAGTAGCGCGGCAACTTCTTTCTCACTGCAGCTGAGTGTCCACATCTCCTTATCGCCAGCTCCCAGAATCCTTCTGGTTTCATGTTCTGTGCTCTTCTCCCTCACAGCTGTATCTACCCACAACCTGTCATTAAACATAGTCCCGCTTCTCTCTAAACTTCTAACATGACCATTCATCATCATCATCATCATCATCATCATCATCATCATAATAATAATAAGGCTTCTCATTTCATTCATTGAGAACATTTATGTAAGTAAAAAAGACTATACAGAGCACACTATGTGCTTTAAAAAATCTTATTCAACATCATTTCTGTGACATGCCCTGTGTAGTGTGTCAATACATTTCTCTCCTAAAATCTTCTTTGCACTATGCTGTAGAGAGACATTAATGATTTACCAAAATAAAAATGTTGTTTGCATATTCTTTCACTATCATTTGAGAGAAAACAGACCAGAGTTTTCTAGATAATCTGCAGAGGGTTAAAATTACAGAGTTTGAGATAATTTTAATAGACAGTTACAAGCTGCATTTCAAAGTAGTTGAAGTGTTTCACAGTTCAATGAACAATGGATGAGACTCGTCTGTTCCCATACCTTAACCAACAGTGCTATTTTCAGTGCTTAGAGACTGTCAGTCTAGTAGACGTGAAATAAAATGAATGGTAGACATATCAAACATAGATGGGATTTTGACTCAAATATTTATGAAATTGATTTAGCATCATTTCAAACATTCATTGCCTATTCATGTACCTCTTTTGGAAATACCCTACATTTTCTATTGGATTATCACTTCTCTGATTCAAAGAAATTCATATATGTGCTTGGCAGTAGTTCTATACTGCTTTCCTATATTACTTTCTTTACTTTTATTTTGGTACATAATTGCACTACATAACAATCACATTCACTGTAGGGGATTTGTACATAATATTAATTATATCTTATATAAATAAATTTTATCATACTATAGTACACATAGAAGTTTATAAATTTTAGTGCATCCAATTTTATATTTTATAGTAATTTCTACAGTTTGTATAGTATTAATAATAAGATCTTTTTTAAAGATCTTACTTACTTGAGATGCATAAACTACTCAGATTTGTAGAGACAGAAAGTCTAATGCCTTCAGTGGTTCTCAGGAACAGGGGAAAGAGGTACTAGAAATTTGTTATTCAATATTTATGGAGTTTCACTTTTGCAACATAAAAATGATTCTTGAGAATTGGTTGCATAAAAGTGTTGAAATACTTGACACCACCATGATATACTTCAAAAGGTTGAGATGGTAAAATTATATATTTATATATCTGTATATATATAATGTATATCATAATATACATATGTAATATATTATACATATATTATATGATACCTCGAGGTTACAAAACAGCCTTTTTATATGTTAATTTAAAATCATTGTATTACTTTCTTTACATTAAAATTCCTTTAAAAGTGATATTAAATTTTTAAGGTCTTGTAAGATAAATGAATAAATCTAATGTTGGAAGAATAAAAGCAGGGTAAAGAGAAGAGGCAAAAATAAAAACAATTAAAATGTGTTATGTATATGCATCAGTGAATA
>RJWM01052598.1:0-10066 GCA_004363535.1 Dasyprocta punctata | reverse complement strand
CAACAGGATTTTGTGGGAAGATAATGTTAAGCAAATTATGTGGATAGTACTTGTGGAAATTATTTCAGAATGATTCTAATTTTTGTTCAGTCAATTATATTTTTAAATCAAAAGCAGTGCTTGGGTCCTTGCCACGTTTCAGGTGTTGCGCGTATCGGCAGAGCTATCAGGGTACAGTGGAGACAGCCTCGTCCTAAAAGGATTCTCCTGGGAACAGCCAGAAGCCCCACACGAGGTCATCGTCAGGAATATCAGCTACTGTGCTCACAGCACCGGGCCAGAGCCCCAGGGTGACCCCCGCATGGCAGCTGAGGGGAAGGTGATGAGGGAGACTGCACCCATGAGAGGCTGGCCACAGTGAGGCGGAACCTGCCCCTCACAGGGGAGCCAGGCTTGCCAGAAGGCAGGGCTGTCTGGCAGCCGGTCCCAGGGCGCAGGGCCTGTAGGGGGCGAGGGGAGGTGGGGCCCTGGCTGCGGGGCTCTGGGCTCCGAGTCTCCTCGTCCTGCTCGGGGAGCTCGGGCTGTGCTAACTTCCATTCTTGTGGTTGCTGCTGTCCCCTCCCCTGTCATTCCGCCCAGTATATTCTCTCAAGATGTGTTTGCTGATGTTTCACTACCTGTGGGTCACCCCTAAACACCCGAGCACACAGAGGAAGGCGAGGGTAATGAAAACACAATGGCACGATCTTAATTAATGGCCCGGAGACGGATGATTTGAAGAATGCTTTTGTTGAAACTAGACAGGGACTGAGAAGTCAAGAAAGGTCTCTCTGAAAGGGGCGTATATGGACCACAGCATGACTCTAAGAAGACCTTGGCTACCTTTACTGCTGCTGGAGCATCATCCAGGCATAGCATGAGAAAATGACAAGTGCAAAGGGTCTGAGGCAGGGGCAAGCTTGTCTTATGCTTTGAAAAACTATAAGTGAGACAGAGACCACCATGGGAATGAAGGGCGGCTGCACCCTGGGCCTTTTCTTCTGAGACAGTCAGGCACTTTGAACTGCTTTTGCTTAAACGGGGATTCTTAACTTCCATCCATTTATACCGAAAGGTGACTAAAAACAGAAGAAAGTTGAGCTGATGGACTCAGGTTTAACTTCCTCAGTATCTGAAGCAGAGACGTAGCAGAGCTGGTGACAGAAAAAAAGCTGTAGCTAATGATCAGGAAGAAAAAAATCAGGCCACGAGAAAAGGATGCAGAGAGTTAGAGGCTGAAATACATCGAAAGCTAAAGTGAAGGGGTTCAATTTGATGATAATCGCTATGGAAAATTTCCCAGTGAATCGATACAATTGAAGAGGCCCATTTCCTTTTATATAATAAAAATTAAGTTCATTCACACTGTCCTTCCTTGTGCCAGTAAGATGCATGCGTCATTCTACTTAGGGTTTGAAATGCCGTGTATGGCTTTTGTAAAACTAGAGGGTGAGGCTTCATATGGTCCTCAAGCCTTTTGTTCTTTTGACCAGTTATGAAGAACATTTTCAACTTACCTTTTGTTCAGAAAGATGTTCTTCTCTCTTAAATTTTGACAGTGCTCTGGGCAGCCATGAGTCAGCGGTGTGGAGGGACCCTGTGGTTCAGAGCAGCGCAGCTTGGCCCCGCCCCGCTCCTCCTGTTTCAGCCTCAAGCTCTGGAGCAGGTCACAGAGCCTTGCAGGTGACTCTACTTAAGCCCATTGTGATTCCAGCACTGAGCTAATTTCCTTCTGATTGTCCTTATGTCAGCGGTTACCACTGGTTGCACTTTGATTGATTCCCCCCGCCCCCCGGCCTTTTTCAAGGTGGTAATCATCTGCAAGAAATGAGCAATTACAGAGATTCTGCAGGCAATTAAAAGGAACTAAAATTTGTAGATACTCCTCTCCTATGTAGTCTGTTTCTTATCTGAAAAATAAAGTATTGAGATTGGGGTGTAGCTTAGTGGAAAAACATATGCTTAGCGTATGTGAGGCCTTCGGTTCAATCCCCAGCACCCCAGAAAAAAAAATACTTTTTAAAGTCTAAAAACTTATTATACACATTCATGTCACATTCTGGGAACACTTTAATCTGTTCTCTGTTTTTCTACATGTGCTCTATGAGTTTTGTTCTTGTCATCGACACTGTTATTCGGTAGATTAGAGAGCTGGTGAATGTTTTTTTCTTTAAATTTGCTGAGGTAATTAAAGTGAGCTGCCCACAGCAGAAAAATAACTTTGAAATCTTTGTGGCTTAATACCACAAAACTGTACCTGTCAAGTCTCTTCCGTGTGACTGTGTGGTGTGCCCCATGGTGCACCCTGTCATTTGGAGCAAGCATTTGCAAAGTATCAGTGGTGGGAAACATAGAATGGGGTGCACTGTGCTCCCAGCTCCCGAAAACTGTGCCCAATGCTGTTCCAAACCGTGCACTGGCTTCATGACTGAGGACCAATGGGAACGTGGAATGGCTGGTGATCTTTCCCTTTCTCACCCTTGGGCCTTTTCTCACTGAATACACACCTCTCTCCCACAGACTGGCGCTGTCACTTGTTCCCTCACCTTTTTCCACTCAGCCAACGTGCCATGCTGTCCTTTTGTGTTTTGTCGTCCTTGCCCTGGAAAGGCTTCCCAAAGGCCCATCCAATACTGCGTCTACTTCCAAGTCCAGATGTATATCGATGTATCTGCAGGGTGTGGGCATGACCTCTCTTGAAACAAAGATCATGAATCTTCAAAAATATAATAAATACCTCCTTTCCCTAATCAGCCCTCCTCCATCCACATTGTTATGGTTTATGTCTAGACTCTCACGCACTCATAGGTGGGATTGTCTGGGGGCAGTTGGATCGTGGGGTGTGATAGTCACCAGTGGATTCATCCTCAGAAGATTTTATAGCTGAGTGTGACATTGGGAGGTGAAGCGTGGTCAGGGGAAGTGGCCCCAGGGGTGAGGCTGGAACAGATCTCCCTCACCTTCCCTTGATCACTCTCCCCTCCCCACCCCCTCCGCGCCATCAGCAGCTTCTCTTCTGCCACGCCGCCCTGCCTTGGAGCCTTCTGACTATGGACTGAAAACTCCTCAAACTGAGCCAAAGCAAACCTTTCCTCCTTTAATTTGTGGTTGTTAGATATTGTGTCTTAGACACGAACAAGTAACTAAGACCCACGCATACACACAACCTTAAAGAGTCCAGGTGGAGCAGGAACAGAATGGCTGTCACAGTCGCCGCTTTTCATTCCGGGTGAGGTGGCAGAGACTTGCTGTAGACAGGATCTTGAGCATCCCCCATAGACCACGTGCTCATGACTTGGTTGCCCGCACTTGGTGCTCCTGGGAATTGGTGGAACCTTTAGCATGTGGAGCCTGGCAGGAGGAATTTAGGCCATTGGATGTGTGCCCCTGAATTCCTGGGATCCAGCCCCTTCCTCTCTCTTTGCTTCTTGCACCCTGAGGTGCTCAGTCTCCCCTGCCATGCATTCCCACCATGATGTGCTGGACCAACACTGGCCCAAAGCCATAGCACCCAGAGACCTTGGAGTGAAACCTCTAAAACCAAGAGTCCATATGAACCTTTTCCCTTATTAAATTGATTATTCAGATATGTTGTCACAGGGAGAGAAAGCTGACTAACATAGCCACCCGGAAACTGAAGCCAGCACTGTAAATGCCGACATTCTTCTAACTTAAAAGATGAAGACTTGATTTCTCTTCTGGGGCAGCTCCTTTGTCTGTCCGCATCTAGGCCCTCAGACATCTTTCTAGAAGGTTCTCCCTTCCCTGTGGGTGTGACCACCCACGTCACCTTCTGTGCCACTAACTGAAGTGGGCATTGGTGGGCGAACCTGCTTTGGGGGCTGTACAGCTTTTTCATCTCACTTTTGCCTCAAAGATTTGGCTATAAAAAGTTCTTCTGAGGCCCATATATGAAAAGAGATTTTTTTTTGTTCAAAGTTGATGTTATGTTTAGTAAAATATTTACCACACGAACTTAAAGAATTTCTTGACAGTCTTTGAATTTAATTCTACATGCCAGTGCCACATCTAAATTCTTTAGAAGATGTTTATCTTGTCTCTACAACCCCCGCCCCACAAAGCCTTCTCACTCAACAGAGTTGCAGATAACCTGTTCAGGAACATGCGTGGGGATGGGCATCCTTGTTCAGACATTTCTGTGGAGCCGCTTTCCATGATGGAAGACTTTTACTGGACGTGGTCCTTAGAGCACGTCCAGTAAAAAGAGTCTTTGTAAATTACCGTGCTTGCTTTTGGATATTTAGACACTAAATTATTTTTCTTTCTTTTTTTTTTTTTCCCCAATCAGAACGTCCCAATATTTCTGTCACCTCTGGATTTCTTTTGTTTCTGTCCACAAACTGGCAAATGTTCTATTGAGCTATTTTCTTTCTTCTAAATGTTACTAAACACAGCTAATATATCAGGCTTCTTCTGATTTTCAGCTTCTTCTCTTAAGACGTAGTTCCACTGCACACATAGTTTGACTTCCACATTTCTAATTCAGTTCTTTTCACTGCTACTGAAAATAGACGTCTATCTTACCCACTTATTGGACTCCTCAACCCCAGCCTTGAACCCCTAAGCCAGATCACACCTATCTATGTAGTCTCCTTTCTCCCTCTCTCCCTCTCTCTCTCTCTCTCTCTCTCTCTCTCTCTCTCTCTCTCTGTCTTTCTCTCTCTCTCCCTTTGTTTCTTTCTGCAGAAGCACTTCATTTCAAAATGCCAAATTCACTATTGGTCTAAAAACTTAACACAAGCTTCTCACAAAAGACAGAGCTGCAATTCTCAACACTGAATGCAATGATTTACTCCTTACTCTATGGCTATGCAGACCTGGCACGTTTCTCCTTTGCCTTAGACCACTGCCGTATGGACTACATGGCTGCCGAGGTCACAGGTGACTTGGTGAGGGAGAGGTGTGATGTTGAATTGGAGCCATTTCTCTCTGAAAGTGAAGCTCAGTGTCACCACTGGTGTCTTCCCAGTGAAATTCAAAGGAGGCTGGGAAGTAGAGGTGACCAAACTTAACGTTTGGTGAGGGCTGTCCCTTGTCGCACTATGGAAAACCAGTTTTCCTGTGTGAAAATTCTTGCAATCTATAATTTAATGGTAATTTCAACTTTCTCTTATCAGTGAGGCAGCAAAGTCACAACGTTGCAGCTGTGTGGACAGAAAATAGCGGGCGCACACCTGCCTTCCCGGACCCTGGCACCCTAGTGCTTCCTCTTATCTCAGGTTCAGAACACACAGAAATCTGCTTCCTCATTCTCCAGACATGCTCTCTGAGCCCAGACATTTCAGTAATCAAGAAAGTACAAAATAGCAGAACTAAATATAATAAACTTAACAGGCAGGGTGTCGCATGCCTGCAATGCCAGCATTCTGAGAAGCTGAGGCAGAGAGATTGCAAGGTCAAGCCTGATTTAGCAAGACTCAATCTCCAGATTTAAATGTATGTATGTATATATAAAGGGCTGGTGATGTAGCTCAGTGTAAGGTTCCCGGGTTCAATCCCCAGTACCACAGCGACAACAACAATAAATCAGATAAACGTTGAGGAGTACCAAGGAAGCCTACAGCAGAGTTTCCTCTCCAGTTCTGTAGGACATAAAGGATCTGCCATGGAGGAAGAGATGTCAAGAATGGATGTAGAAGAGTCCCATGGTGACAGGAGGAGGAGTGCGTTTCCAGTCACAGAGCAGGGGAGAGCCGTCTCAGAGAGCGTTCCTCCTTAGCATAAAGGGGGGAGGTTGTCAGGCCTGCTCTTCTCCACAGAGAGGAGCAGGACAGGTGGATCAGAGTCAGGCAGTGGCGACAGAGGGCGGCAAGGCCACAATGGGACCTTACTGTTGGTTCTCAGGACAGAGGAGAACCATCCATGTCTTTGTCTTCCTCCATGAAGCAAGAATTCAGAAGCATGACTTTCCTGGGGACCAGCAATGTCTTTTCAGCAACCTTGCTCTCCAGCTGGTTATACAAAGAGGGCCCAAGTTGGTGACAGCTGTGCTTTAACCTGGACTACAGCATGGAGATGGGGTTCCTTGCGGGAGCATACTCACCCATCAGATTTGGTTACAAGAACTAGAAAACCAGTGCATTGTATTTACAATGTATTTTTGCTTTAGAAGCAAATACATCCTCAATCTTCATAGAAGGTATCAAAGTTGAAAGTTTAAAAATCTTTACTTGCAGCTTTATAAATATTGTTTCCTGAAGAAATTCTAGTATCTAAGGACAAGCTGGCTGCTTCTCCAGTTTGTGACTTAGCAGTTATGCCACTATGCCCTGCACATTTGGCCTGTAATTGCTACAAGCACTAACTCTTTCACTTTAATGATGAACTGTGTAACATTTGCAATTGATACTCTGTGAATCTTTATTTTCTTTGCAGAGGCAGTAGTAATCTCCAAAATGTGGACAGCTGTACTTGCTAAACAGACTGTGGCATTGATTAACCTCTGAGACTATCATACCTTTTGCAATTTTTGAACTAACATTGCACTATTTATTTTGTTTCCTCTCATCGTACTTTCATTCCCATGCCTCCTCCTCATACAAACAGGAAAGGCATGGAAGAAGGATTTATGAGTACTGTGGTATTACTGACTCTTCTAGTATAGTTAAATGGTATTCATATTACTTTGGAAAATGTTTCTTCATTTATTGCGTTCATCGCCTTATTAGATTATTCTGCTCAGCTTGCTTACCGCTTTTAGCAAGCGATATCCATGCCCTGCACATAGCCATACTCTACTTCATGCGGGCAGACATTTGTCCAGTTATATGCACATCCTACAGCTCTTCTCCCAGGAACTTCTACTTATTTTGCATCCTGTTCTGGTTCATGGCACCATATTAGGTCTATGGTGATACTTCTAATACGTTTTTCTTGAAGTTTTATCTTGATCTTGGTGGCGGCTAATTTATAGGTTCAAAGTAATGACTCTATTCAAGATAATTTGGAGGAAAATATCTATCATAGGTGGCACCTTCAGAGAAAATTTCACTGAAGTAGACTGTAGGCCTATTATGGCTGTGTCTAGATGTCCCCCCGAAGCCTCACGTGGTCATGGATGGGGCTTTTTCAGAGGCGACTGGATCTAGAGTGTGTGACACTGGCATTGACTCATGGTGCAGTGCTAGGATCAAGGGCACTAGGATTAAGGGTGTGAGTGCTGCCTGCTGTAAGTAGTTTAAGGAATAGAAAGAACTGCGGTCTTTCCTTGCTTGCTTTGCCATCTTCTGTCTGCCATGAACTGTTTCTCCTCTGTAATGTTTGTCTGCCGTGCCACCCGGCCTTGGAGCCAGCCAGTTATGGACTGAAACCTCTACAAACTGTGAACCAAACAAATCTTTCCTCCTTTAACTTCAAGTGTTGAGTGTTGTGTCTCAGCAAAGAGAAAGTAACTAAGGCAAGGACTCAACCTGCCCCACCATTTATATGTTGAATCCTTAAGTCCTTCAAATGTGTTTGCAAATTGAGACTTTAAGGATGTAACTAAGTTTAAATAAAATCATAACATGGGAATCTAATCCAGTAAGAAGATGAAGTATATGCACAGAAAAAGCCATGTGAGGACGTAGCTAAAGACAGCCATCTTCAAGCCAAGGAGGAGCTTCAGCAGAAATTGAGTAATCTGGGTCCTTGACCTTTGATTTCCAGGGCTCAGAACTGTGAGAAAAGGGATGTGGCTGGTTTACACTGTGTCTGTACTATTCTGTTATGGCTGACTTAGCTGGCTATTGCATATTGGAAGAAAAGAAAAGAAAAAACAAAGTAAAAAGAAAGAGGAAGAGAGAAAGAGAAAGAAGGGGCAGAGAGGGTGGAGGATTTTTCCTGTCCTTTTGCTCTGTTTTACATGGAAGCGTCCCTTTTCTCCCCTTTAGATTTTGGTGCTTCCCACACTGAAGTGGTTCCTGGCTTGAATGTACACTCAGTGTTCTCAATCTAGGAAGCAATCCAGTTGAATTCTTTTTCATCCTCTGGGAAATATGCCTGGCCTGCAGATCTCTGGCCGACAGCTCATCCTTCCATTGCTCAGAGCATCCTCCTAGGAATCAAATCTTAGGTTTTTTTTTTTTTTATTTTGACTGAATACATTTGATATTTGCCTGCATTAAGGTACACATAACTCGCCGCTGTTACCATCCTCAGCTCATCCACGGTGGCCGGTCATTAGCAATTTCATTTCCCATCAGATTCACTGCTTTGTGGAGACACCTTCACTTCCTCTCAGGATGACATTAAAGAGGTCCATTATTTTTTTGTTTTTGCTAAAGCCTACTGTAATATATCTTATCATGTGGGGAAGAGGAAGGCAATAATCAAGTATGACTTCCTGGAATCGACTCAAACAGGCCACGGGTGTGGACACTCAACCAATGTGTTTTGAAAGACATGCATGAAAATCTCTGTATTCAGTCATGGCACATTTTATGAATGACAATTTTCAAAAATAGAGGCTTCTACCTTGCAAACCCTTGTCCAGATGTCGCAGTAGACAAAGCAGCAGTTTAGCCAGAGCAGCCACCGTAAAAATGTCTGACCCTCCCTCTGAGGCTAGAAGCAGCTGTTGATGTAGCACAAACAATCGATGCAGGTGTTTAATGTAGACACAACAATTGCTAAAATGTCTTCTTCAGTCTGTTTCTATAAAACACCAACACTTAAAGCAGAGTGTAGTTTCCAGCTACTCATGGTACTGAAAATATATGTTAATGGAAAAAATTGAAAACAGTTGAAAAAGCATCTTGTTTGGGCTCAGTTATTTTAACATAGTGAAGTACGACCTAACTCCCATTTCTGGATCATAATCATCATCATTATAATACATTCTATTGGTGCTAGGAACTGTGCTCAGTGCGGGAGACAAACTATGAACAAAACATAATCTCTGATTTTACAAATTGTATCCTCTAGCAATTAGAATAATTAAGAAAATAATTATGCAAATCACTAGAAACATATGGTGGCCTAGGCCTATAATCTCAGCACCCTGGGATGTTAAGGCAAAATTGCAAGTTCCAACACAGCTTGGGCAAATTATCAATGTAGTGGGACTCTTCTCAAACTAAAAACTAAAACTAAAACAAAACAAAGAAAAAAAAAAAAAAACCACCACAGAAGCATAAGGAATTGCAATTATTTTGTGGGGAAAAAAAAGTTCTTTGTGATGAATAATTCATAATTTGAGTAACAGAACTAGACTGGGGGACCAAACGAGGCTTCTTTGAAGTGATGATATTTATGCTGACATCTGACAAGAGCAAATCATCCAAGGTTGAAAGTGAAAGAGTATACTAATAGAAAAGTACAGTGGAGGTGCAAACTCTAACCTAAGAGGAACTCATTCGATTGCTGAAGTTTGGGAGAGAGAGAGAGACAGAGACAGACAGACAGAGAGAGAGACAGATAGAGAGAGAGAGAGAGAGAGAGAGAGAGAGAGAGAGAGAGAGAAAGAGCTCTATGGTTTACTCTTCTTTGTATTATAGGGTCTCTACTTCTATGATTTGATCTGACCTTACCTATCTCCCAAAGCCCCACCTGCAAACATCATCAAAATAGGGATTAGGATTTGCTTACATGAATTTGGTGAGACACATTGCCTTCAGTTCATAGCAAAGCTATACTGATTGAAATCCCTCTCATTTATTACATCTAGAACCCATCTTGAGGGACACTGTTTCTTCTTTTGATTTTTAATCTGTCTTAGACATGAAATCTGTGTATTTAAAGGTGTTGGGCTTTTGACCCGAGCTGTCATTTGTCTATTGGTTGCAGTTTGATGTGAGGCACTGGGTTCTTGTCATCCCTGGTGAGGAGGTCCATCACCTTTTCATAGCATTCTTGAAAGAATGAATACATGTAGCCGAAACTATAGATTTGGAAGGAAGGAAGGCAAGGTCTTGCTTTCTCGGCTGAAACAACAAAGACCAAAGATGGCTAAGTGATTGCTGAAGTACAGTGAACTCCCAGTTGCTGTGTCTTGGGTCTTGGCCATAGAAGGAGAGATACTAATGATGAGATAAGCAATGTGTCGGCCCCCCGCTTGGGTGGTGCTGGGCTCTTGACACTGTTCTCC
>RJWM01052597.1:0-10070 GCA_004363535.1 Dasyprocta punctata | reverse complement strand
AGGCTGAGGTAGGAGGAGCGTTGTGAGTTCGAGGCCGGCCTGGGCTACAACACGAGCGCAAGGCCGGCCTGAGCTACACAGTGCGACCCTGCCTCAAAAAACCAGGGCTGGGAGTTTGGCTCAGTGGCTTAAGCGCCTGCCCTGGCAGGCGTGAGGTTGTGAGTTCAATCCCCAGTACCGCAAAAAAAAAAAAAAAAAAAAGAGGTCCC
Organism: Dasyprocta punctata; assembly: GCA_004363535.1. Lineage (NCBI taxonomy): Eukaryota > Metazoa > Chordata > Mammalia > Rodentia > Dasyproctidae > Dasyprocta > Dasyprocta punctata. The sequence continues at coordinate 9,861 of RJWM01052597.1, read as the reverse complement.
AGAAACCTTTTCTCCGTAGGGAGGTGATGCCCCATCCTCTGTGAGGTTGGGTCCAAGAGAACAGGGGCTGTGACACAGAGAAAGGAAAACCAAGAGGCCGAGGGGAATGTGCTGACATCCTGGTGCTGGAGACGGAGCTCCAGGCTGGAGGTCTCTATGCAGTGAGATCCCACAGTGAAGCACAGTGAGCGGGTCACACACTGGCCAGGTGGACCAAAACCCCAAGGCTGTGTCCTTTTATGCCATCCAAACCTCGTGGGAATCTGCGAGACCTTCTACATAGGGGTCCTGAGAGGCGGAGCTGTGCAGACTCCCACAACTCCAGATGCCTCTCTTCAGCCCCGCCACGCCCGGGGCTCTAGGTCTCTCCGTGTGTGTGTGTGTGTGTGTGCGTGTCCAGTATTTCGCTGGACACTGGCAACTTCCATCGGTCTACTGATAATACTGGTATATTCCTGCATGTATTGTGTAACTTTTCCCGGAAAATACTTTTTCAAGTCATTGTGAATCCCTGCAGACAAACCCAACAGGGAACGGCTGTATTTGAAGGAGCTGATTTCTTTTTTTTTTTTTTTTTCCATTCTGATATGTTTTTGGCAGTGACCTCCAAAGAATTCTGTGAAATGAAACATAAGCTCTTTCAGCTCCATATTCCGCACATTTCCTAGGTGAAGTGAGCAGGCAGTAACTTGTTGTTGATTTAGCCGAGTTTCCTACCTGCTGCTTGGAGCTCCGTTTTCCTCACATCCTTTGCACAAAGAGACGCGTCTTCCATAAGTTCCGCTTGAAAAGGCTTTTTTCTTAGAATTTAGAAATTTGTTAACCTAAACATGAGATTGGCTCCCAGATAAGTATGATTTTGTAGCTTAATTAGATTTATACAAATAAGATAGAGGAAGGTTCATTGTAGAGAATTTAACTAGAATGAGCATGAAAATTTATGTCATGAAGTTTTAGTTAAGGGAAGGCTGGGAAGTGGCAGACAAGAGGAAGCACTCACAAAGCATTTCGTGATATTAAAAAATCAATCGGTGTTCATCATGCAAATGGTTACAGCTGTTTGCGGAGTCAGCGTATATGCATATTGCATCTTGGTCTTTATTAATTCCCCTTGTTCTCCGCACCCTCTTGTCACTTACATTCCTCATCAACAGCTGTCTAACTTTGTGTTTCTCCTCTCTGCCCTTCAGTTTAGTTTTTAAACTATTTACATTTGCATTTCTCATATAATGCAACTCATTCTATTCAGGACATTTGTCCAAATCAATAGATACAGAGTTTTATGTGCCGATAGAGGAACCATAGGAAGTTATTCCACTGCAAATTAAATAAACCAGGAAACGGGCTACACTCAGGAATATTATCATATAAAAATTAAGTAACACAGTTGACCCACGTGGCCCTGAGTGAATGGCTGCCCCATGAGGCGGGGAGCTTTTCCTCTGCACACAGTAAGCGAAAGACCACAGCACAGTCTTAGGAGTGTTTGTTTTTATTCCTAAGAGAGACACAGCCTGAGCTGAAAGGCACCTGAATTTAGCCAAGTGAACATAGAGATATCAATAATTTTCTGTCTTTCCTTCTTGTTTGAGGCAATGTTGGATCATGAGCCATCTTAGAAGCCCCCACTTCCTCTGTCACTGCATAAAAAGATGGAAAAGGACATTGAGGAAAGTCCCCGAGTTTCTGAGCCCCTCTGCTCTGCGCGGAGGCATCCAGAGCAAACAAAGCACAACATGGACACTGGGCAAACAACCATCCAGGAGCAAGGCTGGGGATTTAGGCACTTGGGCCACAGTCAGGCCCTGCACACAGATTACATAGACAATGTGTTTTTGCATCCACCTCCTTCTCAAAAGCAGAGGAGGCTGAGGAGCAACTGTGGTCCATGTCACCCCTGGAAACTTGGGAGGGGACTGATGTCACCAAGGAGGGGCAGAGCTCAGCCTTCAGAAAGCCCCCTGAAAGCCTACTCCTATCTTAGCAGAGTGTGAGATGGAAACAGGAAAACAGGAAAGAAAGGTGATTTTCATGTTCTTTCTTTTATTAGGTGTTGTCCAACAACAGACACCGACATGGTTGCAACTTGACTCTCAGCAAGGCTCCTCTTCACCACTCTTGTGACTTCAGAAACCAGTGCTGTGTTTTGAAGAGGGCAGGGGCACAGTGCCATGATGAAGATTGGAGAGGGAGAGACCAGGTCCTACTGTTAACATTTCAGGTCCCCAGAGGTGGCCTTCCAGAAGATTCACTGATTTCAGCACAGCCTCCTCACTGGGTCACAGCCATGAAGGCAGAGGCTGTTTGGAGTCCTGTGCCAATCACAGGCCTGCAGCTGCCATGCAAGTAGCACCCCACCTCTTCCTGGGTTACTCTAGCAGGGCTCCCTCCATTGTACTGCAGTTCCTGTACTATAGCACAGGTCCTGGTAAAATAAAGACTTGCTTTTGTGTCTTGTAACCTGCTCATGACTTATTTATTGGTAACATAGGTTCAAACAGCCTGTAAATCTGCTCAGGACTGGTGTTCATGAGTGGCATGGGTAGAGTTGTGGATTCATCAGAAAGAGCAATGAGCACTAGGGGAGGTCAGCACTGGGGAGCTCAACAGAGCAGCAGCTCCAAACAGCAGCAGTAGCGCCCAGCGCCCAGCAGAGTTCACACACATTGTCAGGTCCAGCCCGCCCTGGAAGCCTGTGACTGGCAGAGCAGAGAGCAGCTCTTGGTAGCATCACCCTGCCGTGTCCAGCAGCAGCTGGCACCAGAAGGAGGACAGGGCAGCTAAGCCCAGCACCCAGCGTGGTGGACCCGAGTTGTTTTGCACAGGCCCGCTATGGACAGTGGTGGCCAACAGTTGCACTGACCAGCAGCTACTGGGTCAAATATGTTATCTGCTCTCATCCTGTGACACTGCAACTATAAGCAGAGCTACTTCTTGCCAGTTCAGAATTTCCATCTTAATTTGACCAAAAGAACATTAGTTTCTTTGGCAAAACTGTCAGTCCCCCATTCCTGCATCACCAAAGAATGCTACTTTGACGTTTCATATCTTGTTGCTATTAATCAGCCTTCACTCACCACCATCTGCACAGGGTTCTCCACTGCTGGGTCTCCATCTGGAACAGCACCTCCAGGGCCTGTGGGACTCCTCCTTCCAGTGTTTGCTTAATAGACAGATTTTTATTGACATTAACCTTGACCACACTGTTTGGCACTGCTTCCCACTGCTCCAACTACTGAAGCCCATGTACTGTTATTTTCAGGCTTCTTACTCGTGTAGAGTGCATGGCATGAATTCATATATTATTATATAACATGGTTGAGTAGTTTGCTATTGGATGGATATTTACAATGCACATATACTACCACTGTAAAACTCAGACATCCACATCTATATCTGAATCATCTCCAAATCCTTTGAGTTATTTACGTAAATTGATTGCAAGTGTTTCAAAATTCTTATAAGTTGAGTTGGTTTAAATAAAGTTCTATCTTATGGTAACAGTGAAACAGAATTTAGAATTTATATTGCAAAAACAAGGTAACACCTGTTAGTTAATACTTTTAAGCTAAAACACAATTTTATAATATTGCTATATTAAAATTTCCTCTAAAATATATAGGATTAGTAATAATCCAAAGTAAAACAGATGACTGAAAAATAATGATCCTCACATGGCAAATGCAAAATGACAATTCAGTGTGATTAAAAAGATAAAAAGTAAGATAAGGAGCTACTACTGCTGGCTGTGAGAAAAGTAAATTACCTAATAAAGCTGGGAAAACAAAATAATAAAAAATTGCAACTAAATTATGACAGTATTTAAAAAATGAAGCATATCAATCTAATCATCCTAAAGAAATGACAAAGGTGTAAATTGTTGCATATGCTAATGACTACAGCTGATTGCTACCAATATTCATGAATCAAAATACCAAACTTTAATTCATAAAGTTGCATAAACATGATGTTATTTGAAATTAAAATAAAGAAACAATTCCCATTGTTTAATGAACCAAAGGTGAAAGAAAAATAAATATATTTAGTATATTCCAGGAGAGTGTGGGGAGCAACAGAGAGACAGAGAAGGGGGAGCTAAACAAAGTGATGATTTCAATTTTTTTTTTGTACTGGGGATCGAATGCACAATCTCTTGCCTACCAAGCGGGCACTTACACCACTGAGCTAAATCTTTGGTGATGATTTCAAACGTGATGACGCTTTCCTATTTGCAAAAGACCTCCCTCCGTATTTCCTACTAAAAAAAATAAATTAAAAGAAAATATATGATCAAGGAAAGAGTTAAAGTTCATCTTTGTTTAAACTGAGAGGCATAAGGCATCTCTGGTTTCACTTTGGTCGCAGTTCTGAAACAGTTGTTTTGGTAATTTCTCTGCATTCATAAATAACTCAACACATGGCCCAAATGTGTTTCAATGAGAGTAAATAATTTATAAGAAAATCTACTTCATGGCATCTTCCAATCATGCGCCTATGGAGGTGATGCTGGCATAGAAATTTACCTTTATCCTTTCATTCTAATTAAACCCCAGCAGTATGTGGTACCCACATAGTGTGATCCTGGCTTCCACGTCTACAAACTGCCTGTGTTAGTATAATCTGAAATATCATGAACAACCTTTTACTTGAACAAGTCCATCAGCAATATTACAGAGATACTCCTTTATCCACAACATTTTATCTCCTGAAATCTTCAGACTTCAGCACATTTTCCTAGGAGATTCTAATATACATTTGCATAGGAATTAAAGCAAAATTCACAATAATTTTCCTCAGATTCAAACTCAACATTTTTATTCACTCTTTTTTCCTATGTAAGGTAAATAATGCTAAATAAAACCTTTCGGCTTTTCTATTATTTTTAAATACCTTGTTAATCTTTTAAAGATATTTGACTTGATTACATAAAAAAGTGAGTGCTTAACTACTGAATTCATTGGAAAAATTCATGGTAGAATCAGGGCCAACTGTGTCTTTCTCCTCACCTATCTTTTACAAAATAAAAACAAAACTAAACACACTAAAATAGAAAAATGCATTACATGACATGGACTATACAGATGTATAAGGTGACAGACAAACCAGAATGGAGGCTCTGCTTCATTTTACTGATGCCTTAAAATGTCCATCTATAAGATGGGAACATTCACTTTATTAAATGAAGGGTGAAAGATCATAGAATACATAACACACGAAAGGACAGGTTAATAAAATTTTAACTTACTATAGTCATTTGAGATTATGATATTTCAATTCTTGAAAAAGGATGGCATTTAACACATTATTAAAATAACTAGGTAAGCCTAGAATTATGCATCCAAATAAGCTTTACTGGCACAAAGGCAAATATTTGGAAGAAATTATCATGTAAAAATATATTAAAGAATATTGAACCTTTTCTTGATTATCTTTGAACTTTATTTTTTCAGGCTTTTTTTTCTAATGAGTATGTCTTACTTCTATGATGAAGTCATATTTTGAAGTATGAAATATTTCCTTGTGAAATTTTCATATTCCCCCCTTTATATTGTAATTGAAACATTACTAGCATATCTGCAAATATGTCTTCTACAAAATGTCAGGCGAAAATTACTGACTGATCACTTTTATGAGATGTTAGTCTCTGCAGATCTATATCTTATGTGTCACTGTGAGGAGGAAATAAATAAATTTCAGCAACAGTTCTGAGAATAACAAAAAAAAAAAAAAAAAAAGGACGTGTTTTTGGTCTTACACGTGTATGAAACTCTTTCCTGAATTTTTCCTTGAATTTATGTCCTTGCAATCAAGCCGAGCAACCTTCCCCGGAAATTATGCCCTGAGGATGACCAAATGCTACATTAATCTGAATGACCGTTAGATGAGGATCCCTGGAGTTAGGGAAGCCACCGACTGCCCTGTTTTTATGTATATTTCCACCCTTAGATAGTTTTCAGATGAAATTTTCTAAGATTTCATTTGATCAAGAGTTGACTTCAATATAATTTACCTGGCAAAAAATGCACAAAATCGTAAAAATAAAATACAACAAGTAACGTTTGTTTTTATTTATTTATTTTTATTTATTTATTTATTTATTTTATTTTATTTTTTTGCGGCACTCACAACCTCACGCCTACCAGGGCAGGCGCTTAAGCCGCTGAGCCAAACTCCCAGCCTTGGTTTCCTGAGTCAGGGTCGTACTATGTAGCTCAGGCCAACCTACGCTCGCGTTGTAGCCCAAGCCGGCCTAGGCCTCCAACTCACAACGCTCCTCCTACCTCAGCCTCCCAGTGCTGGGGTTAAAGGCGTGCGCCCCCACGCCCGGCTTTTATTTGTTTTTAGTATTTACTTTTGGAGACTAGTTTGAGCTTGTCAAGATTCTAGAGATATCGTTGGAAAAGTTCTTTTGTGAACAACTTTGTCTTACAGTATCATTCTCCAGATTGAAAGAATAGGTCACATAAAGTATAATGGAGGGCCGGAGTTCAGCTCAGTGGCTTAAGCGCCTGCCCTGGCAGGTGGCGAGGTTGTGAGTTCGATCCCTGGTGCCGCAAAAAGAAAGCGAATGGTAAAATATAATGGAAATTTTATCTGAAAATTGGCACACGTGTATCATTCGGGCCTGTGGGTAATGTTAAGGTTTGTGAAACTACAAGAAAGGGTTGGAAAAATCAGAGACTTCAGCAAATGTACATAATTTCAAAATATATTTCTAAAATAAATTTGATAGTTAACAATGAAGTCAGAAGAAGACAGTACCCATTGACTCCACGCGAAGTGGCAAAAACATTCTTTTAGTGGGAAGAAGAGGGTTTATTCAATACTGTGAAGAAGAAGGGGGCGGGGCTCTCACTGTCTCAGTCCTGCGTCTTCCTGCGCTCAGCTGCACGGGGGCTTTTACCTCCAGATCCCCCCCGCGCTCCCTTCCTCCTTGGTCCGAACTAAACCGGACCGGGACCTCTCGGGGCGGCTCTGCGGATTCCGCTCAGAGGGACGCGGCGATTTCCTGGGACAGCATCGCTTCTCTGCGCAGGCCTCTGAGTGGGGGAGAGGACGGGGTGGACGGTGCCGCTCTCAGCAGGAGGATGTGGGGAACAGCCTGGCTTTAACACAACCCGATGAGCACAATGCATACCCAAGAGCTTTCCTCATATATTTAGTACAAAAATAGGACAAGGACCTCAGTAAGGACCCTAACTTGAGAGAAACAATTGCAGCAGCAAATGAGCTATGCCTGTTATTTACAGGTTGTAAAGGCAATGCCTGGTGACTGTAGTGTGCATCCAGTGGTGTTCTCTGATTTATATATTGGAGAGACACACGGAAACTCTTACCACTGAGAGGAATAGGCAGCAAAGAAGTCCAACATAAAGGCACTGTTACTCTCTTCAGATAAATTGAAGAAATTATGTTATTTAGTTGTTAACTAAGTGCATCTTATTAAGAAATTGTCAATTATATTACAGATTTTCAATATGTTTTATGAATGTTCTTTCCTTGCTCTCATACTCACTTTTTAAAAAGTTCTCAAAGAATGAATACACATCCTGGTTTTCCTACACAGAGTAATGTTATATATATTGCTCTTCATTTTCCAAAGAGAATAGTTATACTTACATTATCAGACTCAGATTAAGTGAGAGACTAATGTGGCAATCATTGAACAAATATTATTAATTAACTAGAAAAGCTGATGAATTACATTTGCATTCCTGTTTGTCAATTAGGGCAGCCTGTCTGACCCAAATATATCAAGCCCTGTCTTCTGACAATTATTTTATCCCATCAGTACATAGCAGACAGAGAGAGACACAAGGAAAACGTCTTCTGGATTTGGATCTCTATTTTTTTTCAAAAACTATAATTTAGTGTTTTTAGTTTTGTTTTAGGTTTGCATTTCACTTTTTTTTAAATCAAGATATTGAAATTTTCCACTTTGGGCCTCTGCTTCTAATTTTTTAAGATATTATGTGTTTTGATGTTATAACAATAATAACGGCAGTGGTCTCGATTCCTACACTGAATGTACATGCAATATCTTGTGTTATATTTTTGAGATATAATTGTATCGAATAAGTTCATAACTATTTCTTCAAAATGTAAATATTTAGAATTTTATGCAATTACTCTGAATTAATATCTCCAATTTAAAGAATTTACTGAAACTATTTTTCCAAAAACAATAGATATCACAAATATGACAGAGGCAAGAATGACAAAAGTACGGATCTTGGAATTTTTTAACGAAACATGAAAAATCTGGAAAAGCAAAGAAAAATCCATTCCTCATTTCTGAAAATCAGAAAACACTATTTCCCATATTGCAAACACAGAGATAAAGAGAGAGAATTTTGAATAGCAGCTACCACATTCATATGATCCTAGCGAGGGTAATAATTGCATGTACATTACCTTGTGGAATATGCACAGCAACTTTAGCATAACCTGGTCAACATCCTTTCATTGTTGAGAAACCTGTGCTCAGGGAGACACAGAAGCTGACTAAGACACACATTTAGGAACAAAGCCATGGTTCAGGGCCTGGTATCAGAGTCCTCTCTTATGCTGATTTCTGTTCATCCCACGGTAGGCTCATTCTGATGTGCTAAATTCAGAAACCTCCCCTAGAAATAGTACAGAGTCCCATCCACACACGTGTGAATTCATTTGAAAGCAATCAAATTTAAAAACCTATTCTAAGTGATAAATAAATTTAAATCTCTTCATAGCAAAAAATTCAAAATATATCAACTAACCAATAACTGTGCAAGTGTAATTTTTGTCTCCTTTACATCATTTGCAAAGATTTATAATCATTTAATTCTATTTCCCTTTTCTATTATCTTTTCCTGAATTAAATTAAAATAGACTTTTCATTTACTGTTCTTTTGGTTGATATTCGCAAAAAATTCTCCCTATTTTCTCTGCTACATTCACGGAATACAATGGGATTCAATTAGTAGTGAAATCTGAAGGTAAGTCCCTTCTCCCATACTTAAATACTGACACACTTCTAGAATCCAATTCAAAACTGTAGCTTGCAAATATTTCACAAGTAATAGAAGGCATCTATATTATCAGAAATTAGCTGCTCACTGAATCAAACCTGGACAAGATAGTGGACATTTGATTTTTTATGTCAGGTCCTTGAGATCCTCTTGAAGTCCAGAGATGCTTCAAAGAGAATACACATGAACTTTCTTCTGGAATAAAACATTATCCAGCTGCCTTTTTTTAAAATCTAAAGTAAATTTACAGAAGGATTTAGAGAAATAAGTTACATTATAAAAATGATTGCATAAATGTACATTGGTCACTGATACAAAATGTCAAATGTGTATACAAAGAACTTGAAAGAAAGTAGTTTCAGATTTGGTAATAAGTGGATACTATTAAAATGATGGCAGAAACCCAGTTCCCTTTTCTTGGAAACAAAACCATCTGAATTCTCTTGATATCTTGCAAACTTATACATAATCTGTTAACATGACAGCGTAACTTAGGGTGAATAATCATTCTGTAATGATCACTGTACTTGGCTTAATTATTCCTTTCTTTTTCTTTTTCTTTTTCTTTCTTTTTTTTTTTTTTTTTTTTTTTTTTTTTTTTTTTTTTTTTTTTTTTTTTTTTTTTTTTTTTTTTTTTTTTTTGTGGTGCCAGGGATCGAACTCATAACCTCATGTTGTAATATTAATATGTTTAGAAACAATCTTCTTGTTGATTTAAGCTTTTTCTGCCTTCTTTAGTGTTTTGTGGACTGATTTTTATGGGAGATGTGTAGGTTTTCCCAATGTGAGAATATTTCTGTTTCCCCTTTTATTTCTACTGTTTTAGAAATTCCCTACTTCACCATAACAT
>RJWM01052596.1:0-10060 GCA_004363535.1 Dasyprocta punctata | reverse complement strand
AATCTTGTCATGGGCCCCATTCTAATGACCTCATCTAATATTAATTACCTTCAAAAGACCCCACCTCAATACAATCAATATATAAACTTGAGGGTTACATTTCCAATATTTTAACTTTGAGACACAAGCTGTAGTCATTTCCCTAAGTCTGTAATACACATTAGGAATCAGATCACTAAAACTTTTTTAAAACTATGGCCTGTGATTTTAAAATCAATTCCTCTTGTTTAAATTGATGAAAATTTCAACATGTAAAGAATAGGAGGTCAGAGACCTGAACACATCTGGAGATACTAGGATAAAAGCAAAAATAAAATATCTGTTCATCACAAGGTGCATGACAATACATATATATTATTGACACAGTGAAACTTACACTTATCTTGGTAGTAGTTACAGAAAAACAGAAGAGAGAAAGAGAACTACCAGGAAACATATAGAAAGAATACTCAGCTCCTTCCACTTAAAATAATTTCCCTGCAGTGAGTTGTAAATGGTTTTCTGAGAATGTTATAAAAGACAGACTCTGATCCAGGGAAATAGGCTGACTTAATATGTAGTAGCAAATGGCAGGAAAAGTGCTTTACTTTCATTTATAATTATTTTTGCCTTTCCCATAAGAAGTTTGTCTCATTTTTGTCATTGCCACACCTCCAGTGTACAGGAAACATATCCTTCCTCACTGAGGCTTGACCTGGTCATATGACCTCTTGAACAGAGTTTCCTGAGCACACAAAATGTACAACAAGTATGGGCAGATTTTTAAGATGTACTCCACGTATTAAGATGTCATGATGAAGTGTATGTTCTTCAAGGGTATACGGGCTTCACCTTTTACCAAGTACTTGGAATGAGAAGACATCTAGAGCAGAGATATTGCCTTTAGCAGAGTCAGACTTTTAATCAGCTTCTGTTGCTGTGACAAAATGACACAAATACTAAATATATGGGGAAATGTTCACTTTGAATCTCAGTTTCAGAAGTTTCAGTCCATGGTCACTTGGCCCTGGTGCTTTGAATGTGTGGTGGCACAGTACATCACCACAGCAACACATGGAGGAGGAAGGCTGTTCATCTCATGGCAAAGGGGAAACAAAGGGAGAGGGTCCCCATGTCCCTTTCAAGGATACACCCCCAATAGCCTAATATCTTTCCCCTAGGACCCACTTCCTAGTCATCCCCACTGCCTCCCAACAATACCACAGACCAAGGCTCAAAGCACATGAACCTTTGTGGGGGTATCCAAGGTCTGAACCATAGCACCTGATCTACCTTTACCTGAGAATTAATATTACTTAATGTAAATCACCGAGATTAGAATATCATTGTTCCTGTTGTAAAGATGACTGATTTAGATGCTGGTGCATCGACTAACACAGGTATTAGGGTGAAAGGAATATAAGTTTCACATACTGTAGTTCCCAACTTCAGATTCTTAGTTGAAATACCATACAACTGCTTTAAAAGTCCTTGTTCAAAGTAATATTGGTCTTAAAAATGAGAGAAAAAGACAGGAGACCCCATTTATTAGTAGAGGAAGAAAATAGCTCTTGCTAAAGAAAATGCTTAGAGATGTTCCCTTTTTTCTTTTATGCTTCAAATTTCCTTTGAAATTTCTCTCAGGAAAAAAAGAAAGTATCCATAGCATCTTGCAAGGCAAAGAATGTTCCACAACAAATAATCATTTTTTTAAAATAAAACATTCAGTTTAATATGTTTAAAGAAAATCCAAAATGTCACCTTTATTCTTTATCTCACCTGACATTAGCAACCTGTGTTAGCTCAGGAAGAAAATGTTCTGTAAGAATTCTCTCAGTAACAGCCCACAATGCTTCAACTTGACTTCCTAAGAGCTCTTTTCTGCCATTAGTACATTTTAAATAATAATTGCCTACAGTTTTAGAAACTATCATTTTTATAACAATCTTGAAATTGTTTTGAGAAAGAATATTTATCCAAGTTTCTCACTAAAAAAATGTATATGCAGAGGAGTCATCGGATTCTTTAAGTGCTGCGCTGATGACAGAGTATGTACTCATCTCCTGTCTTTAAACTCTAAAATCTGCTCTTCCACTGAAAAAGAATATTTTAGAGCAACACTTTCTCTTTTCTGATACCTATATTCACTGACTTCTTAACTCTGATGCATGTAAACAGTAATTGTATATATATAATTTTATACAATATATAATTTTATATGTTATATAACTCTACAACTAATACTTGAGAAAATAAAGTTGGTCTAAATTGTAAATAAATGATGAAAGACTAGTTACAAAAGCATTTCATATTTTATATTTTAAAGTCAATAGGATGGGAGAAGAGTGGAGAGCAGGCTTGGATTTTATTTTATTACCATCACACATTTGATGATTTCTCTTGAGTTATAAAACTTAAAACTTCAACCTAATATGTGACCCATTCACTTACATTCATTAGCATGCAAAATAATATCTACTCCCTCTCAGAATTATAGTTACCTTGGATACCTAGTCAATAGCACAGCAAATATGCAAGTACATTGCAGAATACCTCCAAGCTATGTCCTTGATTCATGCTTTTGTGACTCATGTCTTTCAGTGTCCCATTTAGCTTTCAGTTTCAAAATGCCGTACATTCAAAGGATCACTGATGACTTTGGATTATGTCCTTCCCTCATCGAATCTGGAGGACACTTGTCTGAAGGAATCTGAAAACAAAGTTTTGTTCAATTCAAAATAGGCTTTCTGTGGAGGAAAAAAAATGATATTGCTTCTTTCAAGGGTCACTCTCTTTATACAAAAGCATATCTTTTAATCCCATACATATTTTCCTAACAGTTTTGGAAAAATTATCCATTTTTGTGGTTTGTAGAAACTGAAAGCACATGCATAGAACCAGTGAAATATATGCAATTATGAGTACTTATTTTAAAATTAGACTGTAGTGGTATGAAGAACTTGATATATACAATATTTATTAATGTCTCTGAGCCTTTTTCAAAGTATTTATTTTGGCAACAAGTATAGTGATGTTCAAAGTAATATAAATATATGCAGTGGATATAATAAGGGAAATGTGTGCTGAAAGAGTAGTTATAATTTCTCTCTCTCTCTCTCTCTCTCTGTCTCTCTCTCTCTCTCTCTCTCTCTCTATATATATATATATATATATATAATAAGTGAAATATAAGAGATGGAATTCCAATTTTTTTCACTTCAAATTGTAGCTGTCCAGTACCTAACTACCTATCACAAGGTAAGCATTTCATTGCGCTGATAATTTAGTGATAATACAAGTTTCAACTGCTTCATTTGGTGCCTAACCAAGAAAATAGATACCTATTTTAATAGTGAAGTTAAACTGGACTGTGTTTGCTTTATTTGCCCTGCATTAGTTTTATGTTTTTAAAAAACATTAGTACATGTTTATAATTATTATATCTATTGCTCAAAATGTCTATTTTAAAATTGTTTCCTCATAAAGAAATTTGGAGGGGAGTTTTGAAACTTTGCCTCTTTTTGGTGTCCAGTCCCTGGCTCTCATTCTCCTGGTCCAGTTGGATTCAGTTCTGATGATCTCAAGCATATTTTTTCAATCTGATTGTCAGCTGCTCATTTCTGAGCTTATTGAATGTTCCTCTTTGTGCGTCATCCCATGAAAGATCAATGTTTAATAGAATAAGATACATTTAGAAATTATTTATGGCTAAATTTAGTATTACCAAACATGGCAATGCAGCCTAAATGTTGCTTTGGAAATATCCAGTGTCCATCATAAAGTTGCAATTTACTGACTAAATATAGTTTATTTTGAAGAAAATTTCAGGTACAAAATACAGTAAAATATGAATTTTCATTTTTTATTTCAACAAACAATTTTTAGCATAGATCACAAAACAAATGCAAATCAGAGACAAATAGTTCTTTTATATTTACATAAATTTTTTTCAAAATACGTTAAACATGATATTTCAAGAGTTTTAAATCAATATTAAAGAATATTTAAATATATTAACATGACCTATCTCTAGTACTTATAAATTTGTGACATTTATCCAAACCAGGCCTCAGAGGTATAGGTTTATAAATGTAAAACAGGGCCTTTCTGTTGGGCAGAGAAAAATTTGTTTTTTCACCATAATTGAAGACCTAAGTAGACAGTCAACAATACTAGTCTATTAATGCATGTAAGGAATTTAGGGACTTGTTCCAAATGTTGATATAAATTTGAGTCAAGTATCTTAATACTGGATGTATTAGGTCTCACATGGAGTGATGTAGGAAACTGAAGTTTCTAACTGCAGCTTAACTCCAGGACACTTCCAATCTTAGAAGTCATAAAGATGAGAAAAGCAGAGTAATAACAACTGAGAATGGAAAGCCTCAGGTAGGGAAAAAGAAAAGAGAAGGAAGTATGTTGGAAGCCAGGTAAAGAAAACTTTTCAAGAATTAGAGAATGAGTAAATACATAAATTCTTCTGGCATGTTGAATAAGATGACTACTCAGAACTGTTTGATGTGAATTTAAGTATGTTTATATACGAAAATTTTGTTTGTTTCTGAGACAGAGTCTCAGGATGTAGTCTAGGCTGGGCTCAAATTCACAATGCCCCTGCCTCAGCTTCTCAAGGCCTAGGATTACAAATGTGTACCACTGCATCCAGGTCTGTGTATAAAGTTTATATAAGGACACACACACATGCACACACACACACTTGCTCAGTGTCACACATACAGGAAGTAGCGCAGCTGGAATTCAAATAGAGGCAACCTGTGTTAACCTCATCAACAATGTAAAATATATGCTGAATTTTTTAACTTAAATTTTCAGACCTGAAGCTGAGTGTGGTGGTGCACACCTACAATTCAGGATGGGGAGGGAGGAGGATAGCTGTGAGTATAAGGCCATCCTGAACTACATAGCAAGACCCTGTCTCAAAACACCACAAAAGGGGAGAAAAGGGGCCTGAGGATGTAGCTCAGTGCCAAGGGCTTGTGTCCAATCCCCAGTACCATGAAAGAAAAGAATGTTGCAGACCTGGGTGTTTCTGACTTTGACACTCAAGAAGGTAACCATGGGCAAATATAGTCGTACACTTTGTGCCTAAGGCTTAACATGTTGTCATTTTTCAAGGCAAAGAATGATGACAAACTCATGAAGTATTTTATTTTGGTAAGAATGTTTTTTAAAACTAATTAATAGCATAAATACACACAACTAGAAAATTCAATTCTAAATCTTTCATTATTAAATCTTACAAAATAATCATGAATACTTTTCTTCAGTGGTTATGGCAGGGTACTAGACTCACAAAGTGAGATCCAAAAAACAATTTTCTTCCAAGAGTTTTCAATGCAAGCATTCATTACAACATGAAGCTAGTGGCTTCACTTGGTTAAAGAAGAACTTAATAAAAGCATTTAGATAAGATCTAGGATGTAATTAAGGTGCTACTTTATCTGTGCAGAGAGTTCGAAGTGTAGAACTATTTTATGAGGTATTGCCTGTAGTTAGAAATAAAATTAGAAAACAGTTCTAGTAATCAAGGGAAGGAATGTGATGTAAGTAGGAAATGTAATGGAGATAAATGAGACAGCAGATTTTAGGGCTATTTTTAGGATAGAAGTGATATATTCAATGATTTATTAGCTATATGAATGAAAGAAGGAGTCAAGAATATGATCTCCAGATATTTGATTTGTGTGACTAAGTGAATGATGCCAATTATTGAGATAGAAAAGAGTGAGCAAGAAGTGTTTTATGAACATAAAGAAAAATTCATTTCAGTTTTAACCTAATCACTTTGAGATATCCCAAGAACATTAAACTGGGAATTTCAATAGGTAAATTTATATTTGAAATAGAATCATGTGATTAAATTTGTGTCAGAGGTACTTCTTTATTTTCCACTCCAAAATTTCTTCACAATGTACTGCAAACATGTACTAATAAAACTAAGTTAATAAAATCAAAAAAGAAAAATTAACTAAAGGCGAATGTTTTCTCACCATATCTTCATTGTGGAGAAGTATCCGTAGCAAATGTTGGATGTCACTTATGGTCATAAAAACCATATAATTTATTTCAATAGATACAAGTTATTATAAGGAGTTTGTATATTGTTACTAAAGAACTGAAAATACTGGAATAGCTCTTGAAAAATACCTAGTACTCTAGGGCTACAGAAATAAAGAGAAGATGTTATATCAGGCTTAAGAGAATCCAAAATCCAATCACTTGTGAAAGGGACTTGTCTGATGTGTACCTTAGAAATAGAATTGTGCTGATACATGACATCCCACATCTCCTAGGAACCAGCACTGTCCTGCTAGTTGGGAATACCTAATAGTATCCTTCATTGGAAGGATTTGGAAACTTGAAAAGATTTGAAAATTGAAAACAGTTGATCAGAAAACAATTCCTGTTGCCTTTCATGTGCTGGAATTTTCTACCAGAAACAGCACACAGAAACAGAAACAATTGACTTCAATCTGAAGTGCCATCAAGTGCCCCTTTTCTGCTCTCTATTAGGAGAAACTAAAAAAAAATTAATTTACAATGAATAAGTATGGCAATTCAAGTTGCTGCTTCAGGAATCACAAAGTCCATAAAAAAAATGGGTTTATGGAAGTGAGAACAGTGTAATACCAAAAATAAATCTCATCCTGTCCCATACTTTCCTTCATTGCATTTGTAATCATGTGGTTTGCAATAATATGTAGCTATACATACATTTGAATGAAATAAGCACTTGTCTTTACTTCTAGATTGTGACTATCAGCAGAGAAAGGAGTTTATTTACTTAGCTGATGCATGTTTTCCCAGTGTGTAGAATAATACCTTTCATGATAAGTACTCATTGTTAGTTAAATAAATATATGTATAAATAAACAAGATTTGGATCATGAAAACCTTTGGCACATATTTAATACTCCAGTTTAAAAGAATTGTTTTTACTGAATTGTAGGTCTTACATAATAAATAAAAACAAGTATTTATACTGTGCCTTAGTTGATTTGTATGGCTGAGGTAGCAAATTTCTTGTATAAATTTCTGGTTTATTGAAGTTAAACAGTTGTGAATTGTCAGAATATTAAAAATGCCAATAAGCATCTTCCTGGATAAAAGATTAAAGAGCAGTAAAAGTGTGTGTGTTCATATAGGAATGACAATCTTTACAACTCTTACATTAGAAGTTGTCTATGTTCCTACCTTAACCCAGACTGAACTGAAGAGGCAATCACACTCCAGTAAAATCCTCCCTCTTAGTAATGCAGATCTATGTAAGTGGGTAAAAGAATTAGCAGGATGTTTATGTGAATATACTTATAAAACAAAAATTTCACAATGACCTTCTACTCCAGATTTAAGGTCAACTTCTAATGACTGAATTTTAATAATATACTATTATTAAAATAAATATGAAGCCTATATTATTATACTTACTGTATCTTAAAAAATAACTCTTTTAAAAATATTCTCTAATGGACCTGACCCTATGGCTAAGAAGATTGATCTGTGTAAATTTTTACAGACTATAAAATGGTTCACAAGCTTAATTCTAATTCCTTCCATGATTCTGGAGAAGATGGTATTCGACACCAGATGCGAGTTCTTGAATGGAAGTAAAATTTTGCTGAACGCTTCTGCAAAGCAAATTGTGAACAGAAGGATTCAGAAATCGAAGTGCCGCTGTATTGTCTGTTCAAACATAGGTAGTCAGTGGAAGAAATAAAACCATGTGAATTGGTGTACAACGTGACTTTAATGTGAGTGATAAAATTATAGTAGTCTTCTAGTATTCAATTTTATCAGAATATTGAAATCTCTCTTTCTGTAAGTGATAAATGTAGAAGAAATTGAAAAAGATAGTGAATAGTATACCATAATTTAGAACATGATAAACATTGAAAATTAAAGTTTTATTTCTTTGAGATAAGCACATTAGAATAGTTTGAGCCCTGTTTGCCTCCTTGTTGTATAACTCGCTATACAAAGGGAATATCATTCCAATTCCTTGCAAAATTATTAAACTCTGAGCCAAGTTTGAATTAGTATCCTACATTTTTATCCATTGCACTTTCAGTGCTGAATGTTCTGAGTTTCTTTAATGTGAATTAGTTTTGCAGACTTCAGTTCCTCAGGGACATCTTTATCCTTTTCATCGTTCACACTTGTTCGTTTATGTCAACCTGTACACTTTCACTAAGTTACTTTGGTTGCGTATACCTAGAGTCATTTTGAAAATGAAGCAATGCAGCATTGCACGATCAACTGTTTCTTCACTAAGCCCATGGGCAGGTGATTTGAATTTGTTCCACTTTCATCACTGTCAGATTTGGCTGATTCTCTACCACAAATTTTACCCCTTTTCACAAATAGCACTGGAAGACAAAAAGCAACTCCCCATACACAGAATATCAGACATACAGTGCAAAACTCACCAGCAGGTTTCTAAAGAATCTGTCACTCATGGTGACACTTATATTAGTGATTTGTGAGCAAAAGAGAAAGTGCTTTTTGTTTCAGGTGATTTTTCACAGTAAATATAATATGGTAACTGAAATGTAAACTGTTCTGGGGGAAGTTATGTTATATAACACAGTTTTGGTAATTGAAACTCCTATACTGCAGAGCAAGATATGGGTTATATATTATATGTTATATGCTTTCTATAATATATATTGGATGAAGCCATTTGTCCCAAATGTCTGCTACTTATTTCTGTATTTAAAGATAATAAATTCATTTGTTGGAGAAATCACAAAATTTGGAATCTGTATTTTATATTATCATAATTAAATATAGATTGTACTTACTCACATAGAACACAAACACTGCAACACCTAAGTCAAATACTGAGATCTAAAAAATAACCTAGAACCAGAGTCCAAGCCTCAAAGTGTCCCTGCAAAAAAAAGGGAGAGAAGGCATTCGAAGTAAGAAAGGGTAAACTAATGCCAGCAGGTATGGGAATAAAGCAACAGGAAGTGGAGATTGAAGGACTCTAGAACTTTGACTTCCTCCATCTTGACCCCCCAGGAAGAGAAAATCCTTCACATGGACACTCATAGACAATTTGGCACAAAGACCTTTTGATATGGAAAACTAAAATTCATTTTTATGTCCCCCTTTTCCTTTCTGCCATCAGAACAGATTTAAGTCCCTTAAGCCCAGACACTTGGTGGTATCTGATCCCCAACAAATTGGCTTTGCCAATATGTTGATATGTCAATGCCATCAAGATAGTGTCCCTTAAAAAGTGTTTCTTTTCTAATTTGTGGATCTTCAGATAGATTATTTTGTCAACTTCATATCATTTCCTAAAAGTCAGGACCACCTTGTGAAAAATTGAAAACATGCTAAATGCTCACTCTAAACTTTCCCTATTTAGAAGGTGGAATGAAGGTTTAATTAGGTGTAGTGGTAGCTATCTGATTTTTGTTAGTAGACCCTAAAACAGAAATGAAAGTTGTTGTACTGTTAATTGTCTGGTCATGTCTTGCCTGAAAATATCGAGATTGCTCATGAAAATTATCCTTAACAAAGCTGGATACAGTTTGACTTGGAAAAATTAATGATAATGAACCTTAGTTAATCACTGGAATATTTTCCCTACTAGTATGTTTGCTTTCCTTAAAATTTTTAGAATTGAGTTTTAATAATTAACATAACTTTTTATTCATTTTATTAGTAAAATTTAACAATATAAATGTATAAATATAACATAGAATGTAAATAAGTCAAAATAATTTTTATTATTAAAGTATATCTAAACAAAATTTTACTAAAACATTATTATCAGTTAAGATAATAGTATTTTATAAGAGAAATACTTGTGTTAGGTATAAATCAGTAACTGATAAAATACTACTTGTGGAAAATCTTTTTGGATGCCTTTTATTAAAATAAAATTTTCTTGGAACACAGGCATGTACACTTAATAGGTGAAATGTTGTGATATAGATAATGTCGCCCTCAAAGCTGAAAATACTCTCTGGATTGGATTAATAAAATTTGATGAAAACTTTGGTAAATATTGGATGACTGAATTGAAAAACATCAGAAAACTTAAATA
>RJWM01052595.1:0-10068 GCA_004363535.1 Dasyprocta punctata | reverse complement strand
TTATTCCTTGCCTATCAAGAAAATATCAACAAATATATCAAAATAACTACTTTTTGCAAAGTCCAAAGCCTTCATCAGCAATTCATTTTTAGGAGTAATTTCGCAGCAACTGCAAGCTCATATATCAAAAGAGCATTTAAAAAGAGATTTTCGTTCAAAGGAACAGGCACGTCAAAGCAATTGGATAGGAAGTAAGGGTATCTAACTTCTGCAAAGCAATATTATCCTTTCTGAAATGAAAACCTTGAACACACAAAATGTAAGTGGAAATCAAATCTGATATTAAATTTTATTACTTAGAGATGACTTGCTGTGTCGTTTAAGAGCTGACATTTCAAAATAATTCAAAAAATCATGTTCAGCTGGATGATATTTGTTCATGCCACACACTAAAATTCAGTCTACAAACCATGGTCTACATGATGAGAAAGTAAATATTTATATGCATACCACATTGTCATTATTTTAGATCAAGATAGCAAGTTCCCTCAGTCATAGGTTTCCATCCAAGGGAACTGGCATGAGGGAAGAAGAATGCAATCAGTTAACTAATGGTTTGTTATGACATTTTCCTTTGTGACATCTTCTTTCCTGTGGCCTTATCTTGATATCTGTTGCTTCTTCAGGCAGAGTGCTAATTTGGTAAATGGTGATAAATATCAATTTCTCAGTTCTTAATATTTATAAATTTGTATTTCTCACTCTATTCCTGAAGTTTAGCAATATGTTTGATTTCATCATGCCTGATTTGCTTTATCTTGCTTTTCCAGCATTGGGATTAAGCCTAGGACCTTCACACTGAGCTACATCCTCAGCCCTTTAAAAAACATTTTTTTTTTTTTGAGACAGGTTCTCTCACTAATTTGCTCAAGCTAGGCTTGAACTCACATCTTTCTGCTTCAGCCTCCAAGAATGCTGGGAGTACAGCTGGATGTCACTGCATTTCTCTTTCATGTATTTCATTTTTATTTTTCTATTATACTTCCAACATTTGTATGATGTTTAAGGATGTCTTCCTAAGAAAGTGCAAATAAACAAGTTAATGGTGAACCTCAAACTTCTAGAAAAAGAAGAGCAGGCTAAGCCAAAAGCTTGTACAAGGTAGAGAATTACAAAGATCAGAGCAAAAATTAATGCACTGGAGACTAAAAAAATGATACAAAGAATCAATGAATCTAAGAGTTTGTTCTTCAAAAGATTAAATAAAATCAACAAACCCTTATCCAACCTTATTAAAAAAGAAAAACTCAAATCCATGCAATTAGGAACAAACAAGGTGAAGTCACGATGGATCCTGAGGAAATTCAGAAGAAAATCTATACCTACTTTGAAAACTTATATCCTAAGATAGAAAATACAGAAGAAATGAACAGATTCCCAGACACATATAAATTACCAAAGGTGAATCAAGAGGATATAAAAATCTCAAATAAACCAATATCAATCAATGAAATAGATGTAGTTATAAAACAACCAACAAAGAAAAGTCCAGGCCCTGACAGCTTCACTGCTGAATTCCACAAGAAATTTAGAGAAGACCTACCACCACTACTTTTCAAACTCTTTAATGAAATTGAAAGGGAAGGAATACTCCCAAATTGATTCCTGGAAGAAAGTATTACACTGATACCAACACCAAAGAAGGACCCAAGTAAGAAAGAGAATTATAGGCCAGTCTCTCAAATGAACACAGATGCAAAAATCCTCAATAAAATACTGGCAAACAGAATATAGCAAATCATCAAGAAGAATATACATCATGACCAAATGGGATTCATCCCAGGGATGCAGGAATGTTTCAACATATGCAAATCAATAAATGTAATACACCATATTAATGGAGCCAAGACAAAAGTCACATGATCATCTCAATCGATGCAGAAAAAGCTTTTGAGAAAGTCCAGCATCCACTCATGATAAAAACCCTACAGAAGATTGGAATAGATGGTCTTTATCTCAATCTGATAAAAGCCATCCATGACAAACCAACAGACAATATCACACTAGATCAGCATAAACTGAAAGTTTTTTCTCTAAAATCAGGAACAAGACATGGATATCCACTGTCTCCACTCTTACTCAACATAGTCCTGGAAACTTTAGCCAGAGCAATTAGACAATAGAAAGAAATAAAAGGAATAAGGATAGGAAAGGAAGAAGTTAAATAATCATTATTTGCAGATGACATGATACTCTACATAGAAGATCCACAAAACCCCACTAAAAAAATGCTAGGTTTAATTAGGAAATTCAGTAGCATAGCTGGATACAAAGTCAATACTCAAAAATCAATAGCCTTCCTGTATAAGAATAACATACTCACTGAGAGAGAAATCAGGGAAACACCTTTCACAATAGCATCCAAAAAATTGAAATACCTAGGAGTTAATCTAACAAAAGGTGTAAAAGACCTCTACATTGAAAAGTATAGTACTCTGAAAAAGGAGATTGAAAAGGACATAAGAAAATGGAAAGGTATCCCTTGCTCTTGGGTAGGAAAAACGAATATAGTGAAAATGGCCATACTTTCAAGACTGTTACATAGATTTGATGCAATCTCAATCAAAATTCCAATAGCATATCTCACAGAATTACAGAAAACAATCCTAAAATTCATTTGGAACCAGAAGAGATCTAGAATAGCAAAGGCAATCCTGGGCAACAAAGGCAAGGTAGGAAGCATCACAATCCCTGACTTGCAATTATTCTATAAAGCTACTGTGACTTAAAAAAAAAAACAGCATGGTACTGGCAAAAAAACAGACTTGGGGATCGGTGGAACAGATTAGAAGATGCAGAAACAACTCCAGATACACTCAGCATTATCATTTAGGTCTGGATGTCCCCACAAAGCCTCATGGAGTCACAGAGGAGGGCTTCTAGAGTTTGTGAATGACTCATGGTCCAATGCTGGGATTACTGGTGTGAGTGCCACTCAAGTGGGTGTGGCCTACATACAACATAAGGGACAGAAAGAGTCTTCTCTCCATGCTCCTCCCCTTTTGCTCTTGTTGCTTGTGCGGTTTTCCACCGCCATGAACTGTTGCCCTCTCCCACACTACCTTGCCTTGGAGCCAGCTGATTATGGACTGAAACATTTATAAACTATAAGCTAAATAAATTTTCCCTTCCTTTGTTTTTGGTGTTAGGTATTTTGTCTCAGCAAGGCGAGAAAAATAACCAAGACACTCAGTCACTTTATTTTTGATGAAACACATTCACTGAAAGATTAGCCTCTTTAATAAATGGTGCTGGAAAAACTGGATTTCACACGTCAAAGATTAAAATTGGACCCATATCTTTCACCATGCATGAAACTAAATTCAAAATGGATCAAAGATCTAAATACTAAAACAAAAACATTAAATCTGCTGGAAGATAGAATAAGTAAATCTCTTGAAGACATTGATGTAGGCAAAGACTTCATGAATAAAACTCAGATTGCACAGGAACTATCACAAAGAATCAACAACTAGGATCTCATCTTATTAAAAAGCTTTTGCCCAGCAAGAGAAACTATCAACAGAGTGAAGAGACAACCCACAATGTGGGAAAAAATATTTGCCATCTCTTCCTTAGACAAAGGATTACTACTGAGAACATATAAAGAACTTAAAAATACCAGACCTCCAAAATTTAAAGACCAATCCAAAACTGGGCATTTGAGATGAATTCACACTTCTCAGAGGAAGAAATACAAGCAGCAGATAAATATATGAAAAAATGTTCAACATCACTGATCATTTGAGAGATGTAAAATAAAACAACACTGAGATTCCATCTCATCCTGGAAAGAATAGCTGTTACCAAGAAATCAACCAACAACAAATGCTAGAGGGGCTGTGGGGAACAAGGAACCCTTTTGCAATGCTGTTGAGAATGTAGAATGGTGCAACCACTGTGGAAATCACTGTGGAGATTCCTCAAAAAGCTAGGATTGGAGGTCCTATTTGACCCAGCTATTCTCATTTTGGTTATCATCCTAGTAGAGTTAAAAACATCATACCACAGTGATACATGTGCTTCCATGTTTACAGTAGCACAATTTATAATAACTAAATCTTGGGAACAACCCAAATGTCTGTAACTGAAGAATGGATAAAAAAAGATGTAGTATTTTTATACAATGGAGTACTACTCAGTCATAAAAACTTTTATAGGTAAATGGATGCCACTCAAGATCACCCTCATAAATGAAATAAACCAGACACACATGTGTGAACATCATACTGTCTCCCTAGTATGAGACACTGAAAGAGTAATCAAGATCCAAAATGTACAATAGATATTGTAAAATGGGTAAAAACTTCAAAAAGAAAGAGAAACTGAGATGGGGAAATTGAGAAAGAAGGAAAGGAAAAGCAAAAATGAAAAACAAATAAACAAACAAATACATATATGGTAAAGATAGTTATACTACTAATTTCCCTTAGTTCATTGACAATTAGATGTCAATATCTTGTACTCTGAGTAACTAATTTAAAGATAACAATATAAAATGCATTGACCATTGTTACCCTCTTATCTTGTTTTTAATCTTTTTCTCTTTAAAATACAAAAAAATTTAAAAAAAAGAAAGTTACAGAGAAAAACAAAGTATGTCTTCCTTTTACCACAATCATATTTTTAAATTGTTTAGATTACTTTATTAGTTTTGGACCCACTCATCTGTAAAGATTTGTGCCTCGGGTTTATCATGTGCAAATTATGAGAAAAAATTGCATTGTTCAGTTTGTGTATGATTAGACATTTTGCTGAATATTAATTAAGGCACTATTTTCTCACCAACTTAAAATACCACTTATATCTTCTAATATTTATAGGCACTGGGTTTTGTTCTAGAAACAAGGAAGGTTTCAATCTTTACTTTTATGATTTGTCAACAATTTCTTGGCTTTCTTCATGAAATTCTAATACATTTTAAGATATTTCAATTCCCTCACAAAATAAGACAATCTTTATGAAAATTGTATCAAATCTATAGACTGAGTATTTCTGTATAGCAGTGATAATTTGATGTTGGCACATCTGAACAGAGCGCTAGGAAATGTAACTTAAATTACACTTTGTCAGGCACCACGACTTTAAATCCGGAACACAGTATTAATCATTTCTGTTGTGAATCAGTCTTTCTCTCTTTCTTTTTACACAAGATAAAAGTTTATAATTTTAATAATATTTTTCCTGCTTATTTTATACTACCGTATTTTTTATTGTTAGCTTTTTTGACTTCACACTGCTTTTTTAGGAGAAAATATTTCCCTATTATATCATCTCATTTCTCTTAAATAATAGTTATATAAACCTACACTATTTTATAATGAGTCCTAGTATAGCTGTATAGGCAATTTAAAATTTTCTAGTATCCACATTAAAAAGTAAAAAGCAAATTAACAAATACTGTATTTCACTTCATTAAATATGCTGAAAATATTTTCATTTCAACATACAATCACAATTGGAAAATATAATGATTTACTATACAATTTTCCCATAAGTCTTTCAATTCAGGTATGCATTGTTTACATAAAGGACCCCTTAACTTGGATTAGCTACATTTTTGTGTTGCTATCATACTGAACAGTTCATATATTAAATGATATTTGTATGAAGATTTTATAATCAGCTAACTTTGTCAACATATAAAGCATGTCTGTTTCTCATTTATCTTGGTGTTTCCAAATAGAAACAGTTAATCAGATAGACAGTATTCTTTTCTCTAGTCTTATTAGAGCTATTTGTTATTACTTTGGTTAGCAGTTCATAATACCTTTAGTTTATTTTTCATGTTGGCAGTCTAAGTCTTGCTTTGAACTCAAGAATTCTTCTAAAATTCCATTACTTTGATATCTGTGCATTTGCTACAGACAATTTTGATTATATGTAGAGTACTTTTCAAAGATACTTCACCGAGAGGTCATAAGGAGCGGTAGGTGTCTGCCTTACTGCCTGTATCTCGGGGTGCTCATTACATGGTTACCCCTCCTGCTTGTCCTTGGGACTGGACGTTTTGGTGTCCCAGTGGTGCACAGTGGTTAGAGAGACGCTGGAGTGCACCACCCTTGGTAGTGGCGTTCTAGATGTTTAAGGTGTTCGCAGATTCGTTCGCCATATGAAGCACATTTGTTTCCACATTTCAGCTGGGTGTAGTTTCCATGCAGCCTCTCTGGTCCAGCAAACAATAGGCCACAACCACGTATCACAACGAGCTACCTTTGTTGGTATAAAAATAAGTGTTGTCACCAAGAAGGGGCAGATTGACAGTGACTCATTCTGAGAACTAAAGGCATCTGGGAGAGTGTGGAAGCAACATTTGACAGAAGGTGCTGCAACCTTCCGGATCAAATGCCTACAACATGTCTTGGAAGCTCTACTACACGGGAATGTTTACTGGATTTGTGGGCATTTCACGGACTTATTTAACAGTTTTTGAAATAAATCCTAAAGCTTTCATATTAAATCTGTAACTTATTCAGAACTCAAAGCACACAAAAATGAATAAGAATCATGAATTGATGTATTTTGAAAGTAAACAAAACATCATATAATTGTATGACTTGCTGTCTTACTTATACTAAACAAATTACATGAGCGTTCTTATAGCAATTTTGCATTTCTGTATATCTATTTGAAAAACATGTACATTATTTTTGTTTTAAAGTACTTACAATCTTAACTAAGGTGTATAAAATCTGTGAATTCATGACTTATGGAGTAACAAGGGAATTTATAGACATAATGAACAAAAAGAAACGAACCATGATGGTTAAGCTTAGCCGTCACCTGGAGTAGTTCTTGGATTCACCTAAGGGATTTGTAAAGTGGTTCTGGGTGTGTCTGGGTGGGTCATGCAGAGCAGGCCTTGGGGTCTGTATCTGTCCCCCGCCCCTTCTTCCCTGGCACTGTTCCCCTGCTCTGCTTCCCGCCAGCCATGAACTCAGCAGCTCTGCTCTATCACGCCGTTCTGCCTCTGGACCAGTAAGCCATGGACTGAAACCCCTGAAATCATGAGCAAAATTGTACCTCTCCTCATTTCCCTTGGGTGTGCGCCCCACTGAGAGGAAATCTGAAGCACACATGAATAGTTTGGGGGGCAGTGGGGAGATGGTACTGTGGATTGAATCCAAGACCTCCTCAATGAAGTACATCATCAACCTCTTTTTACTTCAATACAGGGTCTCACCAAGACATTCATTTGTTCAGACTGGGCTAAAATTCACAATAGTGTTTTCTCGGCCTGCCAGAGTTCTGTTTCTACAAGCTTGTTCCATCGTGCCCAGTTACTATTAGACTTTTTAACATAGCGTTTACAAAACAGTAAAACACAGTAAGCCTAATTAGACAATGCCATGTATGGCTGCACCACACGGAAGGTTTGGAACAGCAAGTTTTATAATACTTGAAGCCTCCCCAGTAGAACCGAAGGAAGACAAGATTTGAAGACATTGAATAAGGGCTGGGAAAGTTTGCTATTCATTTTCTCCCTTAGAATTGTGTGTGTGTGTGTGTGTGCACGTGTGCATGTGTAAGGAAAGATGGATTTCTATATAATTGCATTACTATTCTATTCACAAGTAAAACTGATTTCTTTAAATCTTGCTATCACTGGCAGATTTCATATTGCATGGTGTTAACCTGTTTGATAAATTCAGCTTTCAGTTTACAACATATGCTTTGAAATAAATGAAATGGTAAGGAATTATTAAAAAAATTGGGGAGATGGTAAAATTTTCAAACAGCATTATAAATTTCAATTTTATGACACTTGTGTTCCATTTTTTCCAGTCATGATGAGATTAGAAGATTTTATTTCATTATTACACATCTAGACTTTTTTTAGGTTTTACTTTGTGAATACTTGAACATATCTTCTTTATGTTTTTCCTTCTTTTACTACATTATTGGAAATTTCACAAACCAAGTAATTTCTTTCTTATTTTATATATAATACAGATTTTATATTTTCAACTTCATTGAGTTTTACTTTCTCTCTCAAAGTTATTTTTGTGTTTTCTCTTTCTTTCTTTAATAAAAATCCTTTCCACCTCAAATTTGTAAGCTAAATACTTTTCAACAGAAATTTGTCAATGTTACTAATTTCTAAGTAGCTTTTATTTTAACATCTATTTTCAATTTCAGCCAAGGATTATTTAGAAAGGTTTTGGTTTTGGTTTTAATGTGAAAGTATCTGGGTATATCATCACCACCTATATATTTCATAAGAAATATAGAAAATTGTGTAATATGTTTTATGGAAATTTTGTTCAAATCCTTTTTCTATTCAGTTATAGCTGTAAATATATAAACTTTTGTGTGTTGATTTTATTAGTTCTTTAATTCTCATAGCTATTCTCTTCTATTTTCTAAATTGATAAATCACAAACTCTGCAATGTTGAATATAATTTCACTGCATCCTATTTGATCTCTTATTTCTTACTCTTTAATTTAATTTGGTCTACTAAAACTCCAGGGTTAAACTGAATAAGAGAGATGATCGTGTCATTTTTTTCTTTTTTATGATGTTTCACTATAAATTATCAGTGTGAATCTTTTCTCCTCCTTGATGTTTGGTTTGTTATTTTTATCTATTTTATACTCACACTGTTCTTCATGTTACCTGTGCTGTATTCTGCACTGGTTTTTATATGCAGTAATGTTCTAATGGAAGATTTTCTCACATGCATTTTCTCATGTTTTTGTCAACCCCCAGCATCAGGAGTTACATATTTTAGGAATGAATGTGTCCTCGATTGTGGGCATCTCTAAGGGAAGTTCTTTCCGCGTGACTCTGCTGGGCCCGCTGCTTTGCATTGTGGAGTGGTTCATACACTACTTTCTCAGTATGTGCACTGCTTCATTTAAGAGTAAATAGACCCTTTAAACCACAGCCAGGTTCTTGAGGTTGACGTTTTCCCCCTGTTTATTTCCTGCAAAGACCCAAGCAGTTCACCTAATCCTGTGATTCAGTGGAGGACTTTGGGGGGGATCATTCTAGTCTTCATTTCGCCTGCTGGTATCCAAGCCACACTCATGGCTTCAGCCTTGAAATTCATTCCTGGCAACCCATGCTCAAAGGATCCATGCAGTTTTCTCTTTATGTGCCTTGTGTCTAGTAGTTTCTTGTTTTGTCCCCTTTGTCTTCCCTTTCTTTCTCTTTTCTGATCAATATTGTTATCATATTATTGTCTGAAGATAAAATTTGAGAGCATTTTATCAGAGAGTTAGGACGCCTGTCCAGGAATCTCCGGTCTGAACATGTACGCGTCTGTGGGCTGCACTTCCTTTGCTGGGAGAGACCTCCTCCTCCTCTTCTCCTCCTGACTAGCGCACCATCATCAGGGTCCCCATCCCTGGTGGGCGCTGACCAGGAGCTCTGTGTGCAGGGCCCCGTGCTGAGGTCGCCCTGGTATCAAAGGCTCCCAAAGATCCTGGCAGTGCACAGCCCCTTTCTGTCCCGGCGGCACTGTCTCCTGTGCTTTCACTCCTGAGATTGGTTAAAGACACGGCGCGGCTTGACCTAGGTAAGCAGTGCCTCTTTCACTTAACCTCACCGTCTTTTATTTTTCCATTCAATTTTTGAAATGGACCAGCCTTTGGCAAAACCAGTCTTACTTCTTTTTATTTTGTAAATTTCTCTCACGTGAACATGCAAAAGACAGCATTTCATTAGCTTTTTGTGGTTACGTAGAAGTTTCCCCTTGTCCCACTCATTGCTGGCTACTAGATAAATTTGGGAAGCAAGGAAACGTACAGGTTGCTGACCTGGGCCTCCCTCGTGAGAGGGTGAGGAAGGCTAATCAGCAACCACCAGGTGACTCTCCGCGGCAACGCTGAAACCCCGAGGGCTTTCCTCCGACGTTTCAGTGACGACGTGGGGGTAAGGCTGAGCCTCGCCTTGTGAAGTGTTACCATGTCTTTGTAGGTTTCTTCTATTTTCTTATTGAAGGGAGACTTGGTCGTCACTAAAAGATTTCTCTGCCCTGTTTTAGTGTCCCTGGAGGTCTTTCCCCTCGCATTTAATTATTTATAAGTGTGTTTACGTATCATCCCCGTATCATCGGTGTGCC
>RJWM01052594.1:0-10068 GCA_004363535.1 Dasyprocta punctata | reverse complement strand
AGTGGTGGGAGTGGTGAGGAGTGGTGGGAGCGATCCTGGAGAGTATGAGCTCTTCACAAGAGACACAGGGCACAGGTGTGAGAACCTCAGCTGACACACAAGTATCCCCTTTGTAAGCTCCTGCCTCTCACTTTGACTATGAATCGGGGTCCAAGAGATGCAGGCACAAATGATAGGAACGTTCCCTCTGCTTAGGACCCGGGGTCCAGCGTGGCAATGGTGCAAGCTCGAGTGCTTTCGTCCAGCAGAGCCTTGACTGGGACCACAGGAGACAGGTTCGTCCCCGTCCTGCCTGGTTTCACCACCTGCCTCTCTCTTGGTGGTTTTCTTGCGCCTTCAGGTGCCCCATAAAGTACTGCCGAGCTCTGCCCTGACTGGGTAGACAGCAGAAGACACCCCTGACCCAAAGGCTGAGCGCGCTGCTCCCAGTACAGCGTGCACTGCTGCCAAGCGCGCTGGGGTGTGGCCCACCCCTTTTCTGTGGGAGCTTCCCTGCCTGCGGCTCTGCCCTGGCTGTGCTGCTTGGCTGTCCTGGGTGCTTGGAGGTGGCTCCATGGGCAGGCACAGTGCTCGGTCACAGATCTGAGCAGGCTTGGGGGCTGGGGGCTGTGACAACCACAAGTAGAGCCTGGGCTGTCCCCGACAACCTGTGCTGTTCTCATGGGCAGAGGGCTGCTCCCTTCGTGTGACAGCAGGTCCATGAGTGGGGAGAAGCCAGCCCCTGGTCCTGGGCTCGGAACCCCACCATTGTGCTCTGCGCTGCTGTTTTTGGCTTCTGGGAAGCACGAAGCCATCTGTGTCACAGACTCTTCTTATCAATGGTCATGGGCCAGACTTTGGTGGCAGGTTTCTCTGCGAGGCTGAGCATCCCAGAATCTGGGTATCATGGGGGAGGGGTTATGAGAAGGGGTGTGGCTGCTCTGGGATCCCAGTGACCTCACAGGTAGGATTTTAGGGGTGGTCCCCTTTCCTTCCCACTTCAAACAGTGCGGTGATCAGTCTTGACATGTGAGGCTCGCTACGCGGGCTGACTCCAGCCTCGGCCCTGCAGGCTGAAGGGTTGCCTGCGTGGGGCTCCGCTCCACCTCCACACCCTGGCCAGGGCTGGGCGGCAGCACACTTCACACCTGCTGCTCTGGAGGGGACCCGGACGCCTCAGTGATGTGTGCCTGTGTGTGTGTCAGGAAAGGGAGCTTGCTACACACTTGGCCGTGTGTGGACATTCTCTTTTCAATTTCAAGAATTTGTCTTTTGTGACACAAAACAAATGGACTTATGAGACCTGTTCATAACTGCAAAGTAATCCCTCTGTACAGTTGTGGGTTCCAAGCAGTGTTTATCTGGTGTAGTGAGGGAGACCGCCAAGCCACGTTCCCCCTGAGAAATGAAGCCCTTTGCCTCCGTCTTTACCTGACATTTACCTCAACACTATTTGCTGATACGTGGAGAGCTGGTTATATAGAAGCAGATGTTCCCTTAATTCGATAAACAATATGTGACCGAGTCTGGCTGAGGCACCAACATATCTCATTGTAGCAAAGCAGGTCAGAATCACCTGCCTCCCTCCATGGCTAGAACGGAGGTTTGAGGAAGAGCCTGTGAAATTTCACGGCATGCGGTAACATCTCTGCTGAGGCCATGAGACTCAACAAGAAATACACCTTCCTGGCAGTGACGGTGCTGTCTTTCCAAACATCAAGTTATCTATTGCTTCACTAGCTGGAGAGCCTCTGTGCCTGGTGAAAGAGTGCTTTGTTCCACCTTTACAAGCCATGCCTGCAAAGTTTTTCCTCCCATGCACTCTGCCAGGACCCCCACCCGCCTCCCTGATTGGTACCAATACGAGCTGTGATCACTCTGACTTTTGGCCCTTTGTTCCACTGAGAGCAATCGGTCATCCCAGAATCCCTTGACCTGCAGGTCTCTCTTTTGTCTTATTTCATCCGTGTGCCACATTGCTAGGTGGAAAACTAAACCTTCCTGTTAGCCACCTGCTCCTCAGACAAAGGATTACTGTCAAGAATATATAAAGGACTCAAAAAATCAGACCCTCCAAACTTAAAGACCCAACCCAAAAATGGGCATCTGAGATGAATACACACTTCTCAGATGAAGATGTACAAACAGCAAGTAAATATAACAAAAATGTTCACTCTCCCTGGTCATTCAAGACATGCAAATTTAAAAAATGCTGAGATTCCATCTCACTCCAAAAAAATGGCTATTATCAAGAAGTCACCCAATAACAAATGCTGGCGGGGCTGTGGGAATAAAGAGATCCTTCCCCACTCTTGGTGGAAGTGTAGATTGGTGCAACCACTGCGGAAATCAGTGTGGAGAGTCCTCAAAACATTACAACTAGTGGTTCCTTTTGGCCCAGATACTCCCCTTCTTGGTATCTTCCTGAATGAATTAAAAACATCATACCACAACCATAAATGCATTTCTGTGTTTATAGAAGCACAGTTTAAAATAGCCCAAATGACCATTACTGGTGAATGGATAAAGAAGACATGGGGTTTTTTTTATACAATGGAGTACTACTCTGCCATAAAGAAGGATAAACTTGAGACATTTCTAGGTAAATAATGCACCTTGAGATCATACTCGTAAGTGAAGTAAATTGGACACACATGTGTAAAAACCACATTGTTTCTCTGCTGTGAGAAACCAAAAGCATAAATAAGGACCAAAATGTATAATAGGTATTGTGAAACAGAAAGAAAATGTTCAAAGGGGGAAGGTAACAAATGAGAGGGAAAGAGGAAAACAAAGAAGAGAAATTTTTAAAAATGTATATAATTCAACCCATGTCCCAACCACAGGAACAGCTATGACAAATTTGCACAGTAAGCAAGAGAAACTCTGTGATAGCAAAATATAATCAACCATAAAGCACAGCCCAGTGCCAGAGTTGCTAGAGGAGAAAAAGTTCTCCCCAGAACATATGAAATAGAACATTATCCATTTGATCCTCAAATAACCTTCAAATCAGTTTTATCAATCCTCAGGAGAGTAAACTGACAAAGAGATCATCAATCTGCAGTCGGCAGCCTAGCCTTTCAAATGTAATCCAGCAGGTCCCACCGTCCACAGCCTCAGCCGTGAAAGCTACGCTGTCTCCTGTTCTGAGACTTTTCCTTTCTTTCCGCACGTGATTGAAACAAATCTATGGCTGCCAAGTGTTCTTGGCCCTTAGTGCTTGCTGTGGCTCCACACCCGACCCGGGGCCCTGGCTTGTCCCCTGCAGTCCCTCCCCCCAGGCCTGGTCCAGAGCCCAGGAGCCCTTCCTGCCCGGCCCCATCGCGAGTCCCGGGTGACCCAGGGGCAGTTGCTAGGGTGTGAGCTGCCCTAGGAGACGAGCGCGGGCCATGACGTGCAGGGCCCAGGGCGGTCCCTGGAAAGGACCGCGTGTGCACTGCGAGCCCGGCCTCAGCCGTGAGGAGGGCGAGCCTGCAGGAAGCTCAGCCCGGCCCCTTCTTGCTGACCGTGGCCCAGGTACACCAGCCCACTTCTTGCGGTTACCAGAGTTTGTCCAGCTCCTCCTGTATGCAGCCCACTAACCTCAGACTCTTGGTGCTCTCTCCTGAAAGTGGTTTGGCACAAAGCACATGGAGAGGCTGGTGTGTGTGAGGGGAGCAAACCTAAAACTTCCTTAAAGGATAAGGGGAAAGAAAGACAGAAGGAGAAGCGCCCCACTGACCGGCTCCTCCCCAGGAACCTAATTCCCCCTCCCCCACAGAGGGAGCCCAGCAGCAGGCTGGGAGCTCGGACACATTCAGCACATTAAACAGCTGCTTCCTGATGGACTGGGGGGGCAGAACGTGCTGCTGTGACCCCGAGACGGCATCTCGGGAGGGAACCCGTGTGGGGCTGTCTGGGGCGTCGCGGGAAGGGCTGGACAGTCCTTTCTGTGAGCAGGGGAACCTGGGCCCTGCCGTCTAGATGGCCTGTGCTTGGCTAAAGCAGGAACAAGCCAGTCCTGAGGCAGAGGTGCTGGGCCGTCAGACGGGCATGGAGGGGACCATCGGGCCCCCCAAGGCCTCACAGAGATGAGGCAGCGCAGAGACACAGCGGGCACTGGAAGCACAGGCGGCACCCAGAGCTGCAGGGTGGGCTCCACTCAGAGGGCTGGGAGGGTCCCGCTCCTCCTCACAGCCTCACCCAGAGCACCCGTGGTCAGGGACCCCAGGCCCACAGCAGCCGGTCTCCGAGGGGTCTTCATGGCCTCTCTTTCTGATGAGCCATGTGTGTCCCCAAAGCCACAGCCCGCTGGGCGCAGGTCCCCAAGAGTCCTCAGGACAGCACCAAGCGCCCGCCGGTCTGACGGGGAAGCCAGGCTGCCCCTCCTGGGAGCTGATGTCGGGAACCCCCCTCCCCAGGGGGAATTGATCCTCACCTGTGGTTCCCGAACCCCGGGCCAGCTCAGGCTGCTCACCAGCTCCCCACAGGGCCTTCTCAGGGCCCAGCCCTGCTCTCCATTCGAAGGTCAGCATCCTCCCCCTCTACTGCTCTCCGCGGAGGGCCTGGAGTCACAGCCCCAGGGTGGGACGCGCAGGGAGCCGGGTTCCTTGTGTGCACAGGCGGCTTCTTAATAAACAAAGCCGTCCGCCCTCAAACCCTGAGCCTAAAGCTCCTGCAGGTCACACCCGGGCTGGACGGCCCTCACACATTTCCTCAGGAATTCCCGCTGAGATCGCAGGATCCAGCTGAGCAGTGAACCCCGCACTGGGCGGTCTGACACCCGGTCCCCGCGTCCCCTGATTGTGCCTGAGAGGGCCGAAGAGCTGTGGCTCCACACCCGAAAGGGAAGATACAGAGACGGAAATGAGCCCTGAGACGAACTCAGTGTGAGGAAAACCAAGGGGAAGGCATGGTCAGTGCTGGGAGGACTGCGCCCTTCCTTTAATTCTTCATTCATATGGCACTGGTTATTTAACCGGCATGAATATTTCTTGCCTGACAAAATAACTGGAAAATTTAGCAGCTAGGTGACTAACTGGGTAGGATCTCCTAGCATTTTCCTTCCTGCAGAAAACGGGATTAAGCAGTCCCTTCCCGGACTGTGTTGCCAAAGAAGAATCTGATTGCACTAACGTCAAAAATGTAGCAAAGGTCAATCACGGGGACATAAGGTGAGCAGTGGCCCAGACCAGCAGCAAAGGGAGGGAGGAGCCGCTCCGGGCACAGCACCGAGGAGAGCGCTCTGGCCCTGGACTGGGGTGCGGGGTGCAGGACACTGAGGACTCGCTTCAGGCCACCATGCTGATTGCTTAGAACTAAACTAAAATCTTAACTTTTATTTAAAAAGAATCCTATTATTTACATAGAGCCAGAAAACAAGAGCAAAAGCATATACCAAGACATGGGCCACAGTCACATGGGGAAAGGGCAGGGGCAGGGCGGGAGCCGGCCCCAGGGGGCGCTCAGGAGCTGGGCCCTGCTGTGGAACCACCAGGAGCCCCTGCCCTGCAGCTGGGGCACTGGGCCTTCCTGGCGCTGGCTCCTGCTGCGGTGCCACAGCTGGGGACGGAGTTGCAGATGGAGCTGGTGTGGGCTCTGCAGGTGGGACTTCAGCTGGGGCTGGAGCTGGCCCTGCGGCTGCAAGAAGAGAAAAGATCAGCAAGTGTCCATGTTCCCTCCTGGGGCAGAACCTTCCCACCGCCTGTCAGAGACTGCTCTGTGCGCAATCCGCCCCCGGGAAGTCCTCCAACTGCATCCCCCACCGACTGCTGAGGGTCTCAGTGTTCAGGGGTGAACTCAGCACCTGGAAACTCTGCCTGTTTCAAAAGGTCCATCCCCTCCCCACATGCCCCCAGCTCCGTACCCGAGTCCTCACCCTTGGGATCTGCCTCAGTGGGTACAGCACCCTCCCTTGGTACTAGGACCTCAGCTAGGCAATCCTCCTAGGGATGCAGCTCCACCGAGGTGTCAAGGACATCAGATGTGGACCTGGGGAGGGCAGGTGGCAGCAGAGTGAGAGGCCCGGCCCTGCCTCCCACACTCCCTGTTCCAGCCACCTGCGGGAGTGGACACGTGGCCTCCTGCCCAGTCTGTGCGTGGTCCCTGAGCGCCTGACAGAGGCTCGGTGGGAGGGAGCCCTTGTGCAGAGGTGTGACCGCCTCTGCCTTCTCCAGGGCAGCTGACCCCGTCCCTCTGCCCGCCCACTGTCAGCCCCATGGGGACAGAGACTGGTGTCCGCTGTGCAGTGCACTCAGGGGCCCAGGGCTGCTGCCCCGTGAATATCGGGGAGCGAGGGGACAGCAGGCATCTGTCCTGCCCCCTTCTCCTTAGGCTTCAACTCACATGGGGATGCGGTGCCCCGGCCTCTGGGCCCCATCTGGGCGCCCCCTGCACCGTCGGGACCCGCATCTGGGGAGGCCGGGAGGGCTCTCATCTGCTGTGATGTGGCCAGAGCTGCTCTGCTGTCCAGGGTGACTGTGTGGACCCCGAGTAGCACTGACACCCAGAGGGCAGGGGCTGCTTCTGCCCTGGTTATTGGGCCATGGACAATGTCTGGAAAAGTGTCTGCACATAGTGCGTCTTCTTGTCTGTTCATGCATTCATGTTCCCACCCGTTCTTCAGAAATGTGCGAGGGGCTGCAACCTTTGCATCCACCGAGGATTCCTGCTCTGGGACCACCCTGAAGCCCACAGAGTGACTCCGCAATCTCCCAACCAGAATAACTTTCCCCAGTGCAGGGGTCAGGGTGGGGGAGGCAGAGCTTCCCAGTGGGGGTGGAGGATCTTCTGAGAATCAGCATGGCTGCTACAGCTGGTCTTCTGTGAGGTCAGGGCCAGGTGGACACTTAGGACAGAGACCCCATTCCGTCCCGCAGCCATGACGGGGCTTGATTTTCTCAGCCCCTGACGGAGGCTGAGAGGGGCCTGCACCTCCCCAAGACTCCGTGTCGTAGGCGGCGCCACACACCCTGCGCTCTGAGAGCAGAACTCACCTTCCCACCATCCCCTGCTGTGGGGAGGAAGTGCTGGCCCCCGAGGGGTCCGGGGAGTGGGGCCTGTGGATGGGGCAGCTGTCCAGGGAGGCCTGCTCTGGGGGCTCGGTCAGGGGGAGCCGCGGGCCTGCCTGCTCCGCCCTCGCTGTGCGGACCTCTGCCGGGCTCTCGGCCACCTGATTTCCACTCTCTGAGGGGACAGTGCGGGGACGTGGAGTTGGTGTCCCACCCCTGACTTCTCAGGAGGGTTTGAGGATCAGGCCTTCGTCAAACTCTGAATTATCCTGTGTGGTTCATACTAGAAGATCCACAGGAGGCCCCAGCAGGAAAGTGAGCCTCATGATAAAAATTACACTGCAGAAGGGACACCGAGAAATACCAGGCCAGCTTGTGAGCGGGGAGGAAACCCGTGTGGGAAGAGCAGCACCCCAGAGTCCCGAGACCTCCTCCCATGGTAGAGAGGAGGAAATCGGCTCGTCCTGGGACCCCAGGTCCATTAATGGGGTCACTCAGATCACTCCCAGGTTTCTGTTGAAATGGTCCATGTAACAGTGGGGCCCCCATGTGTGTCACAGGTACACAGCACACAGCCCCCCGTGCCCAGCCCCAGGCCACTGTCCCGGGCGCAGCTCTGTGGGGACAGTGCCCAGCAGCTGGCTCCAAGCGTGAGCTCTGCTGACCACAGTGTGTGCTGCTTTTGCCCCAGGTAACCTTGTGCTGCTGACGCACAGACAGCTCTGTCACAGGCCGCTCCCCCAGGAGGACAGGAGATGGCTCGGGGCTGTGGGTAATCCCTGGGCACTGCCCTTCTCCTCCTGCCAGCCCTGCCATGGGTGGGGATGTGACAGGACCCCAGTCACAGCCTCCCGGCACCTGCCCCTGCCCAGGAGGGACTTCACTCAGCACCCTGACCACCCCCCACACACACACACACAGTGAGGATGAAGGGAGGGAGTTATACAGGGGACTCACAGAGGTGGCCGGGCCTAAATACTCCTGTCCTGGACTTAGTAGCTCCAAGCGTCTGGTGGCCAGGCCCAGGGAGACCTGTCCTGGGCTCCCTCTCATCTCCGGGCCCATGGTGGCTGGGTCTGGAGAGTCCTGCCCCGTGCTGCCCATGACAGTTGGGCCGTTCCTGCCCAGTGCCCTGCGGCCTCTGGACGGAGCCATCCATCCTCGCACCCGTTCCCAAGTGCTCTCCCCATGTGGGGTCCTGCGGCTGTGGCCTCGAGCCCTGGGGAAGCAGCACAGCATGCTCACTGCTGACCGTGTCCAGCCATGTGACCGGGGAGGCAGCCATCGCTGGACTGTGCTGCCCCGTGAGCCAGGGTTCCAAGTTCTGTTTGGGCCTGTCGCCAGGGAAGTGAGGTCGTGTGCTGGGGTCCACAGGCTGAGCTCACCCTCTGATAAGAGAACCGGTGGCCCCTTTCTCTCCATAGTGGAACAAATCTGTGTGCTCGTTAGATGAGAAACTAGGAAAGCTGTGTGTGATGTTAGAATCTGCTGAATTTGCAGCTTTAATGCAAGTAGTGCACAGATGCTTAAGTTGCAGCAAGCACCGGGGGAAGTGAGCTTTGCCATCCGAGGGGCCCATTCTCTCTCCAGACGCAGGGCTCAGGGTCCTCACTCAGAGATCTGCTTGATTTTAGAGCGATCTTCTTTCCTGGATTGCGTTCAGTTTCATTGCAGTTCCAACAGGGACCACAGAGGTGTTCCATGGATGCACACAATCATTCTCCTTAGTGGATGTAAGTTTCCAATTATAACCCCTGGATGGCCAGGAGTGGAGGATTCACCGCGGGTTTTAACTTCGTGGATAACTTTTCACACTTAGATCCTGAACTCGGCCTCTAACCATGGTACTCAGTGTTGTGACACAGTGTGAGGGGACGGCAGGTGGTGACCAGGCGCAGGCTCTGTGAGGCCGTGGAGACCAGCGCCCCAGTGGGGACGCAGAACACACACATCACTGGGGGACTTTGCACTGCCTTCCCCTCCTGCCCTCCCGTCCCACGCAGTCCGTGGGCTCTGCGTCCCTGGTGGAGACTCTGCCTTTCCTGCAGGGGTGGGGCTGTCACTGCTCAGCACAGAGGTTTCTGGCAGGGCTTCTTCAAGCAGGAAAGCCACGCTGAGTGTCACATGTGCTGCTTCTTGTCAGTAGTGGAGCCGTTGCACGCCACAATGTGGATGGAGCAGGAACTGTTCCCATCCATCTCCTGATGGACATTTGTGCTGTGTCCAGTGCTGACCTTAAAAATGAAGCAGCTATGACTGTTCATATACATGTGTTTTATGCTATCGAGTTTTATTTTGGCGGGGAAATACTTAGATTTGAAACTACTCCATCATACTCCTGGTGTAAGTTTAGCTGACAAGTAGTTAAAATCTATTTGAAGCAGCTCCTTGGAGCAAAGCTGGCAGGAGTTGCTTTTATTTTGTTGCATTATCTTTGCTTTCTGTTATTCGAGGAGGATTGTGAAACGGCGTCCTTGAGTTTTCATTGCTTTCTGATTTGATTTTATATGAGCATCCTGAAAACAAGCCATTTCTATTACATGAATTCAATGCTTTTGTCATGGAGAAAATTTATAAAGGAAAATGAGAATCACCTATAATGTCACCAACCCAAAGCGTTTTCAGTTTCCCTTGCATATATGCCTTAATCAACACGCATGCGTAGCTATTTGATAAGAGTGGCACCAATTCTGGTGCTTGCATTGTGCGGCATGGACGCCATAACAATATTAACTCTACCGATCCAGAATGACGGTGTCTCTTTCCTTCTCCTCGTGCCTTTCACTCATTCATCAGTGTCCTATAATTTTCAGGTAACAGATGAATTGGTTTAAACTTTTCCTGTGTATTATTCTTGCTGATGTAGTTATATATTTAGTTCTCTTTTTTGCAGTGGGTAAATAGTTTATGTGTATAGAAATTTAATTAATTTTTTCCATGCAGAATTTGTATCCTTCAACTTCACTGAATTTGTTCATTACTTCTAACCGATTTTCAGTGCAGTCCTGGGATTTCTGTATACATGGCATATCCTCTGAAAACAGAAACAAATGGCACTACTTCCTGTCTAATTTGGGTATCTTGGACTTGTTTCTCC